>PVJI01002285.1:0-149383 GCA_004026765.1 Micronycteris hirsuta | reverse complement strand
ATCCTTTTCAGCTGCTGCTCTGTGTCTCCGTTCTTACCGGACTCACACAATGGAATGCACTGCATTGTTTTGATTAAAAGACTGGCTTCCTTAGTCCAGAGAAATTACAAATACAAGTGGGAGACCTCATGTTGTCAGGCCTGCACAATGCTTTATGCCCTTTAAAACATCTGGAGAGGCACTTCAGAGAACTTTTTCCCAAAACCTCATGGTGTCAGAAGGGCCTCCTTTGCCTTGAGGATGCTGTCACAGGCGCAGAAATGAATTTCCCCCTCCTCTCCTCTATTATAATAGTTGCACCTTACTTTCAAGCATTGTCTGGGTTCTCTATTCAAATGTCAGTAACTGTGATTCAAACAGAGAATGGCACCTTTTCATTCAAAATAAGATTCAGACTTTAGAACTTAACCACAGATGATACTTTAATTCTGAATGCTGCCTTATAAAAAACTCTAAATATTCATGGGGCTCTGAAAGCATTTCTGGGGTGATATTAATGTTCTGCCATAGTTTTCTCTTGGATCATATAGTCACCTAGTTTTGGATGATTTCAAAGAAGAAAGCTTAATTTACGTTTACAGACCCTCAGGGTCTCAAAAAGTGGCCCCCATTGCTGCAGGGCAAAGCATACTATTTTAGAATATATGCCCCGTGGTGTTATTTCTATAAGCAAATTTTAATCAAACAACTATACAAACACAATCTCAAAGAAGAGGGATCCTAAATTCACCACTCTCTTCCTCATGTGGTACTTTGCTAAAGTCCTTTTATATTTGAATAATTCCTCCTGAATAAAGACATTTCTTTAGTGGGTGCCCTGGCAGTGGTTTTATGGATAATTGTCCCCGGTCAGTACTAACTGCTGCCAGGACCCTAGTTCTGAGTGTTCATCAGAACTCCCCTGTTTCTGCGGGGTTTGCAGCCTCTATGGCAGGAGGTCCCCTCTATGATTTGGTCGTTCCTCCTGCTTTTCAGCAGCACTTGAATTCTTATGTTTCCTTCCACCTCAGCCAAGTCCATGTCAACTTAGATGACCTAACATATGTAATAATGAAAAGATGACAGATATTCAAGAAATGCTGACAACAATAGATTATAACATATTGACTAAATTAAAAAAATCCACATTCCATATTTAAAAAGAGAGAATGAGAGCTAAAAGGAAGGACAAGGGAACTTCTTTTTTGCAGAAGAGTGCTGCTAATGAATATAGAGGAATGGTAGACTTTAAAATTACCATTTTGTAATTCCATGTCTAATAACTGAATAATCAGTAGATGCTGAAACCATTGCACAAAAGGTTTTTGGCCATGGGACAGTCACACAAGCTCAAATGATCCCACTGTGATTTACTTACTTATTAATGACAAAGGGAAACATGCACCCTTATGATGAAGAGGACTGTCAGTCACTACCTTAACCAAATGGCCAAGGGGTGGGACAGTGGGACATGATGTGCCTCCTGGTTTGATGAAGTGGGAGAGACATAACATTTTTGTTGTGTTCTTGCAGAAATGGTGACCTGAATGACACTAGTCATGACACTACAGTTAGATGAGGCCAGACAATGGGCCTGGGCCCCTCAAAGGATTCAGTGTCATACAGACTAGAAGGCGGGGGCGTAGTTCTTGCGGGGGCGGGGTAGGGTGGGAGGTGAGGTTGGGAGGACTAGGGACATAACAGCGAAAATGCAATGCATAAACTTTGATTAGATTCTGAGTTTAAAAAACAATCTAAGAAGACATTTTCATTTGAATACGGACTGTGGGTTGGATAACGCCATTAAATTCATGTTGATTTTCTTAAGTGTAATGGCATTGTAGTTATGTAGAATGTCCTTGTTTTGGGGAGATACATGCTGAAGTATTTAGGTATGTGGTGTCATGATGTCCATAAACTTCTCTGGATGGTTTGACAAAAGGGAAATGTGTTGTATGTAGTGACATATATAAAAATGGAGTAGGCGTGGCAAGCTGTTAATAGTAGGTGAATCTAGGTAAGGAGTATAGAGAAGCTTATAGTACTGTCCTTTCCATTTGTCAGTGGGAAGACATGGAGAGTGACTCTAATTATCAGTTAAATTTTCAAAATAAACATATTTAGAATGAGATGTTGTGATGCAGTGTTTTCAGGATGGTCTAAAACAACCTGGCTTGCTGAATGTTGGCTTTTAATTGTGATGGTGCGGTGTAGACATAGAAGGTGATCGAATTTACACAAGGAGGTATTAATAATTCCATTGGAGAGACAGAGACAGAGGAATGTTGCGGTGACGTGACTTGACCAGGGCTGGTTGCTCACAGAGCCAGGACTAGAACCCAGGCTTTCTATTGCAATGCCAAGCACTTTCTTTACTGTGGCTCGTCACAGGTGCAACCTGAAATCTTGTCATCTTCGCAGTCATCTTTTCTCTAAAGGGTTTTAGAGAATTAGTTGCTGTGACCTTTCCTTCTCTTTGTGGAGTTTAGATGTGAATCAAGGTTATCAACTTTTTGAGATTGGTATGACCAGTGATCTAGAATATTTTAAAGGTTGTGCAGCCAAATCCTGCTTACCCAGGAGGGCATTTCAAAGTGGCCTCTTGAGGAGATTCAGTGAAAGTGGCTATAAAGGGACATCAGAGTGTAATGCATAGTTTTAGCATCAACCCCACTCAGCTTCGCCAGCACCCAGGGAAGTGTTTTGTTTTCATTAAATTTGCTCACAGTTGGTACAGATTTGGGTGGGGGGAGGGCAGGAAAGGTTCCACAAAAAACAAAATCTTCAAAACTACTACTCATGAAGAAAGAAGGCTTGCTTTCATTATTTTATAATTAGGGAGTAGAACTTCATAGGTGAGAAAATCAGGCTTTCCACTTTAAGTGTAATGACCCTATTCAGCGGGGTGCTCCACATGATTCTTTCTTACAGAAGGGCTTGTTCAGCTGAGAACAAGTGCCAAGCAAATGACTGACCTCTCTCTTCGCAGATGTAGGGTTGAGAGTGCAGAGGGGATGTAGCACAATGCCCCCATGGGCTCTTTTGGGGGAGAAGGATCCACAATCCTCATTAACTTCAGAGGTGGGCAGTTACACCCTGCTGGTAGGCACCATTCATCTTCAAATCATTACTAACATAAATTAGTAGTCCCAAAATAAAACTACTATGTAGCTGTTGTGTATATATGCTGAAATGGGATGTGTGAAAAGGAATCTTGGTTGTTCTGTGAGTTTGGTGCGGTGGCCCAGTCTTGTGAGCTTATCAGTAAGAAAATAACAATCCAAGGCTACTCTATTGGGTGGTTTCTTCTTAACACTTTTTAAAAAAGATTTTATTTATTTATTTTTAGAAAGAGGAGAAGGGAGGGAGAAAGAGAGGAAGGGAAACATCAATGTGTGGTTGCCTCTTGCATGCCCCCTACTGGGGACCTGGCCCACAACCCAGGCATATGCCCTGCCTGGGAATTGAACCAGCGACCCTTTGCTTTGTAGGCTGGTGCCCAGTCCACTGAGCAACACCAGCCAGGTCTTCTTACTACTTTTATTCAGTTGCTTCTAAGCCTTTAACCCTTTATCCCAGCATTCAAGACCCTCTGTAATCCAATGTCCCTTCCACTCCTTTTTATGTAGAGATATTTATCTAAATGTATTTCCCTTCTCTTAAGCAGGATGTTCACTCCCAATGAGTGTGCCTCATCCTGTTTTCCTCCTCCCACAGCCATGTTTTTGCTCATGCTGTCCCCTCACTTGGATTATTTAACCTCTCAGTGCCTTGGTTTCTGCATCTAAAAATGAGGATGATAGTCCCTACCTCAAAGGGTTACTGTGAGGCTTAAATGAGTTTTTAAAAAAGTATTTAAAAACAGTGCAGGCATTTAATAAATGCTATCTAAGTATTACAGATGTTGCTGGGTCTATGAGGTTTGACTTAAGTCTCAGCTCTACCCTGCAGCCTCCTCTGATTCCTGCAGCCTGAAAGGACTTCCCCACGACTTCTTATTTCTGTGTACCGCATACTCTAATGGTGAATATCTACTGGCTTATATTATTCTTTATTATTTCATGTTTTTCCCCATTGAGATTATGAGCTACTCGAGGATAAGGATGTTAAATGTCTTTTGTGTTCTCAATAAAGACATGGGAAGCCCCCCAATCTTAACACATGCAGTACTCCTCCACTCAGTGTTTGCTCTGTAGATACCCTGTTTCTGACGGGAGGCATAGTGGAGACGAGTAGTTGCAGATCCACATGTAACCACGAGTCAGAAACACTGTAAACAGCTAGAAGAGCTGTGCTGTGTGACAAAAGTGGGGGAGTAGAAAGACTGTGGAGAAGTTTTTCCAGGATCTACAGTCACCGTCCAGGTGTTCAAGACCTGCAAGTAAAGAATTTTACTTACGTTGAAACTTTTTTTGTTTTCTGCTCTGTGTTCTTTTGATGGAAACACTGAGCTGGGGCCACAACTTTGGAACCTAACAATTACATGTGTTGGATTATGCCTACGCACAGTAAAAGTATTGTACAACTGCAGTGTACCATTGATACCAACTTTTAGAACCCACTGATATAAAAGAGAGTCCCCTGAGACTGTCTGTCCTCTTGCTTCACAGCTACTTCATTTCAGGGCCATCTAATCCATTCTCCCTCTCCCCCACCCCTCTGTAAGGGCATGCTCACTTATTGCCTCATTACAATCCTGCCATAGGCTATAACAAAAAAAGAGAGAGAGAGGGATATGATGTGTGGAGCAGAATTGCATATGGGTCACTGGGCATTGGAAATAAATGAGATGTGGCGTCCAGGATTCTGCTTCTGAATGGTGGGTCAAAGGAAGGCGCCCCATGTGAAGATGGCAAGGGTCACAGAGGGCAGGAAGTTAGGCAGGTGTACAGTGAAGAGAATGACTTGTGTATCCTTAGACAATGTCCACTCAAACTTTAATGTGCACATGAGTCACTTTGGATCTTAGGAGAATGCAGATTCTGAGTCAGTAGGGTTGGGATTGCCCTGAGAGTTTGCATTTCTAACCAGCCCTCAGAAGATACTGTGGATGCTGGTCTGCGGACTGTACTTCAAATAGCAAGACCTTAGGAAAGAGCATGAAAGGGTTAGGGCCTTTGAGCCTAGTAACTTGAGGAGTGATGGTCAAATAAGAAGATGTTATTTTCAAATTTAATATTAAGGGGTTTAGGGAATGGGCATGGATGATGTTGCTTCAGAAACAGAGTCACCCAGGGGGTGAAAAATCAGAGAGAGAGGGAGAAGAAAGAAAGAAAGAGAGCGGAGTCCATTGATCAACTGCTCTACCTACTTGGAGAATATCCTTCCAAGCTCTTCTCTGATGAAGCTTGGAATTTCTGTGCTCTCTTTTAACCAGGGCAGCCACTACCCTCCAGGCTGTCTCTTTGCAGCTTCAAAGCATTCCACTGATGCAGTGAACAGTTTCATCAATTGGAAATTCGGGTTCTGTAAATCCTCAGGGCCCGTTTGATTAATTTGAAACTGAATGGGTTGCTTGGTTATCATGTGAGCATATGACCCAGCTTCCATCCCACACAGCTCCTCTCACCTTTGGCAACTTAGGTCAAAAAGAATGTCACCAGCGAGTGAGGGACATGGTAAAAGACAAGAAAGAGATCACCTTATGCTAGAAATGAGACTAGCAGGAGGCTCTGTGGCAGAACATGAATCTGGGAGTTTACTCACAGCGTTGCGGATTCATTAGTCATCCCTTGAAAAGCATTTCCTGGTATGGTGGTTATATGTACATTATCACAAATTTCCCTTGAGGAATGAAATGAGAAATATTTACTTTCCAAATTTTAGCTGCAAATAGAAAACTGTTATGTATAGCAATCAGTCTGGTACTTACAGAATGAAATTAAATTCAGACGAGAAGATCTTTGTAACATCTGGAAGCTTTTGAATGCCAGTGTTACAGATGCTCCTGTGATTTGGGGGCAAGGTGGGATATGTGCAGAGAATGAGTAAAAGTGATTGTTATTAAGGCATAAAGATGAAAACAGTAGAAAGGCATTTTGCAAATACTATTACATTTAAAAATACTGAGTTTGGCTTTATCAGTCATGCTTTTAGCTGTGGAAGGCTGTGAGAATTTAAAAGCCCATAATACCATGGGAGAAGTTGCGCTAATGATTCCTATTTAGAGGTCTAGGGGCTGGGACCAAACTTTCAGGTCTTTTTCGTTTATATTTATTTCCACCCTGTTTTTACCTATCACGTCAATTGCACTTTCCTATTATATCAGGAAGTTCTTCCTTGTATCTCACTGAAATCATTAAACATTCTTTTGATTATTTGAGCTACCCAAGTCTCCTTTTCCCCCGACCTTTACTTAAACTTCAAAGAACAGAGAGGCTTCAGTGGTAGATCAAATTGAAGGGTATTTTATTACACAAGAATGGGTCTCCTTTAGGGGAATCTACACACCTGGGTTCCCCCCAGCCAAGTTTTAAATTCGCCAGTCATGGACTCTGGACAACTGATAGGAACTGCCTGGCATCCTAGTGACGATGAAAGGAAGCCTGGTTTCTTGTTTGGCCCTCCCTGGTTCTCCTTACCTGTTACCCCAGAGCACACTGAGCGCTTGCCCTGTCTGTGCCTGGTGATAGCAGCGTGGGCTTAGACTGTAATGTGTACTGGGGTCGAGGGAATAGCACTTTTTTAAGGGGGAGGTGAAAATGCTATTTAATAAAGACAATGATTCTTAGATAAGGAGGGGCTGTAGTCAGTAATTTCTGTTCCAGCATTTTCTTATATTTTTCCAAAGTGGTTCATGCCGAGGGCTTTTGTGTTCTCTAGACCTCTGGAATGATTGGAAAAGCAAAACACCTGGGTTAGGAGTTCTCCAGCATTGGAGCTACCAAATGCGCCACCCTAATGCCGGCAGCAGCTCCTGTAGGGGCCCCGGGGCAAGATCGCACAGGTGACATTGAACACCAGAGAAAAATGTCCTTTTTCTCTCCTTCCTTCCCCCCCCCCCCACCCTTGGAGATAGTAGGTGTTATAGACTTTGTGTCCTCTGGAGATTTTATGAAATTTAACTCATCAAGAAGAAGAGAGAGAGGACATCTATGTCAGAGGGATTACATTTTTCTGTGTGAATAAGTGAGTACTTGATCTGTGGGAAGACCCAGAGTGATAAATTTATAGCTTGTATCAGATTTCAGGAGTTTTGGTTTTTCTGGCAAGGCAGTGAATCTGCAGGGCTACAATGGTACTCACTGATAATTGTACCTAGTGGACTTCATCAGACTTCGTGGGATTAGAAAATAATGTTTTAGGTTATGTGGCACAGTGCCTACCTGAAGGCAATATGTAAAATGTTTTCACTTAATGAATGAATGAACACATTAGATAAAAGAGATCAGTAATTCTCAGTCCGGGGTAGGGGGTCAAATCAGGATTGCCTTTCCCACCTTCGCCTATCCTCTTTCCATATCACCACCTTGCCTTAGAAATTCTGATTTACCCTTTTAAAATGTCATTAACACCCTCCCCCCCTTCCTACTGCCAGTTTGAAAATCACTGCAAAGAGTGATTCAGCACAGACAATGTTGAGAACCACTTACAGGTATGTCAGCACCGTGGCTGAATGGCTGACAAGAAATGGTAAATTAAGTCAGAGAGCTGAAGACAGAAATGCAAATAATGCTAAGTATATGGTTAAAAACTTTTTTCCAACCTTGGAATTGTTTTGATTTTTATCAGATGCCCATCTTCCCCTTCCCAAATGCTTAAAAAGGGAAATTCCTCACAAGTATTTTAACCGGGGGAGATTTGTAAACGCTCCAGGCTCGATGTCTACCAGGTTTTTGGTGTTCTGGATCAGTCTGTAAAGAGAGGAGGGAAAACGCAGCGGTTTACTAGATATGTATTGTTTGGAATACATGACACCGCGGTCACCAGAGGTTGCTGGCTGAAAACAGCATCAATAAAATCAAGTGTTTGAGAGGAGCTCCTGAGAGCCTGGGGGTAGCAACAGCATGGTGTGAGCCAGTGGCTATTTCCAGGAAGCTCTGCTCTCAACATTCTGCCAAGGCAGGTGCATCATAGCTGGGAGTCTGTTCAACTCCCCTTCACCCCTGTTCCACCTCCCTCCACGCCTCTTTGCCCTGAGACAGCATCAATATCTAGGGCTCCTGGCCAAGTAGATCCTGTCACACCATGGAGCCTGCAAATCGGGGGTGATGGGAGATTCTGGTCCTAGGAAAGATGAGCAAATTAGCTATTCTCCCTTGTAGGTGAACTGGGTCTCTTCATATTGGGCTGGCGGCCACACTGACCAGTTGTCCAGATGGTCACCCAATCTATGGAAAAGCAGGGCAGAGTCCTGCAGGGGCTTGGATTTGGGGAATTTTGTGCTCATTCTGTAGATAATCTGTTGTGTAATGATGCCCAGTCTCCTAACTTCCCTGAGCTAGTGTTCCTTCTGCAATATTGAAATAATCACACTCTTCGTACTTCACAGGTTGATAGGTAATAATAGAACTTGTAGAGATGATGTACAAGGCAGGGCTTTGCAAAGTAACAGTAGAGCCATGATGTTATAGTGGTGTACTGTCCTTCTCCCTAGTCCCACCGGTGATTCTGACCCTTTGAGAAGAGGCCACGGTCGCTGGGTCCTGTCTACTCTGGATTCAATAGAAGACCAGTAAATGCCTTTGGCTTTCTTAACCCATTGAACAGCCATCTGAGGAAACAATAATTACTCTTGTGTAGAGAAAATATAGTGTACTGGTTAGGTGGGTGGTTTCTGGAGTTAGCTTGGTTTCACTTCCTGGTTTTACTAATTGTATAACCTTGGATATATCACTTACAGCGTGGTTTCGTCATAAGGTGGTCAATGATTTAAAGCACAGGTGGCAAACACAAGGCCCGTGGGCTGAATCCAGCCCTCCACCCTGTTTTATCCTGCCCGGCACCTTGTTTCTACCCGGCGGCAGTGCCAAGCTCTTCCTTAACTGTTAAGGAGTAGTTACATTTACACAGTCCTAAAATTACATTCGGCCCTTTGAAGGCAACTGCGAGGCTGACGTGGCCCCTGTTGAAAATGAGTTTGACATCCCTGAATTTTAAAGGAATCAATGTGTGTGGTTCTCTGTAAGGCTTCAACCAATGTTTATAATTATTATCATAGTTGATGAAATCAGGAAATTGAATGACTTGTCTGAGAAATAGCAGAATTTGGAGGTGAACCCGTTTTTCTGAGTCCAGGTCTAGTGCTCATTCTAGTTTACCATATTTACCCACCGTTGGTGCCTAATCTTTTATGTCCTTTTGATTATGTAAAGATGAGCGACATTTTGTTGTAATTATTTTTACAATGGAATCAAGCAATTGTGGGCCATATGTGGGTGAGGTGGAAGGGACTTTTATCTCTTAAGGATCTTTTGGGGTTTGACCTTAACCACTTATCTGACCATTCATTTACTCAACAAACATTTATTGAGCTCCTGCATGTGCCAGGCATTGTTTAGGTGCTGGGGATACAGCTGTGAACGAAGCAAAGAGAACCTGTGCAGAGCGAACACCCTAATCTTAGGGCCTTCCTTGGGAAAAGTCTATGAAGTTTTCCTTAGAGCATTTTATTTCTTTTTCTGTTGATAAATGTTGCTTTGCCTCATGAGAAGCTTTATTTACCTTAAGTTCTTGCAGTTCTCAATGTAAGCTGTGCTGAATCAGCATCACTTGGGAAGTGCGTTTAAACTGCAGGTTTCTAGGTCTGGGATAGGACTGTCATCTACAATTGTAATGAGAACCTCATGAAGTTCTACCTCACAGACAAATTTAGACTATACCTTTAGTACTTAAATACCTATTATTTTGGATTTCCCATAATTGTTTGGTAAGTTATTCTCACTTCCCTGGCTACACTGTCATCATACTGATCAATTAATTCTCTTCAGATAATTGCTAATTAGACCATTCATAGCGAGGTCTTCTGGTATAGTGGAAAATGCACAAGTATTGAAGAAAGACAGGCTGGGCTTGCATCCCAGCCCTGCCATTGCCTACGGTGCTGCATTGGTCAAGTTACCTCTCTGAGCCTTCTAGAGAAAATAAGTTCCAAGCACAAGTGCTCAAAAACTGTTTGTTGGTAATGTCTTTTCCCCTTCCCTTAACTTTCTAAACTCCTATGCAGGGAAAGTTTGTAAAAGCTCAGGTTTGGGCCAAACCAGGCAGCAGTTAAGAGGTCCAGTTTAGGAGTTACATGACCTGGTTCATAGTCCCAGCTGACTTACTGCGTGACATCAGGCAACTTAATTTGTAATTACAACTTCTTTGGGACACAAGTTCGTCAACTGAAAACTGAATTAAGCCAGTCTTCTCCAATCCTTTTTGTAAATTGGAGGAAGATGATGATTTGGAAAGGATAATTTTTAAGAATCAATTTTAAAACATCACAATAACAACAACAAACCCTACAAACACATGTGCAATACAGGGCTTTCACGTGATAGGTGTCTAAGAACCATTTACTGAATGAATGAATACGCCCAAACAGTTCCCAATGAACTAATTCATAATCTCTAAGCTCCTTTCCAAATTTTTCCACTGGCCCAAGTACTCCATACCCTCCCTTCTTTAAGGTAAGAGCTACTTGGCAGGACTCCACAATGTCAATTTTAATTTCCAACTTTGTGTTGTGATGTTTCAGAGTTTATACAGTTCTCAGGGAGAAGCAGTTGTCACCATGGCAACCTTGAGGCCACTGCAGTGAGAGAAATTAGTGCCTACCCCAACCTGGTAATTGCTGTAGTCTTTTCCTCTTGGATTCCTAGCAGTGGATGCTTGAATACAAAAGCTGAGTGGGCTTCAGCCAGTGAGAGTAATAGCGTATCGCAGTAAACGATCTGTTAGCTGATGCTTACATTTCAGACAAATTGAGGAGGTTGTCAAAGGCATTAGCTTCTATCTTTTCCAGGGAATCACTCTGAGAAATTTCACTAGGGGAGAGAGAAAAAAAGAAGAAGACATGAAATAAATGACTGTGTCTGCATCATAAGCAGCTGCACACGTGGCCCAACAACTGGGGGCTCCAGTGTGTTCTTTTAGAAAAAGAACGTGGGTGCCTTAAGCTGTCCTCACGCCATAACGTGCTAACATCTCCCTTTAGGAGCACTGATGGGCACCTACAGCCCAGGTGCTGTTGAAATGCAAGTTTCAGTAATCCCTGTTTTTTTTCTTCCTTGTTTATTATGACATAGCATCATAGATTATTAGAAGTGGACAGGCCCTTTGAGAAAATGTGTTCAGATTCCCTTATTTTGCAGCTCTGAAAATTGAATTTTTAAGATGAGAAGCACCTAGTGTTTTTCTTCCATCTACCTTTTATTTATGCCTATATAACTTCCTTTAAAATTTTTTCCATTGCAGTTTATGTTCAGTATTATTTGGTATTAGTTTCAGGTGTACAGCATAGTGGTTAGACAATCATATACTTTACAAGTGTTTGCCTCCACTGAGCACCTTACATCGTTATTAGAATAGTATCAACTATATTCCCTATGCTGTACTTTATATCCCTGTGAGTATTTTACAACTACCAATTTGTATTTCTTTTTTTTTTAATTTTTTTTAAAGATTTTATTTTTATTTTTAGAGAGAGGGGAAGGGAGGGAGACAGAGAGGGACAGAAACAGCAATGTATGGTTGCCTCTCACATGGCCCTCACTGGGGACCTGGCCTGCAACCCAGGCATGCGCCCTGGCTGGGAATCGAACCGGGACCCTTTGGTTCCCAGCCCGTGCTCAATCCACTGAGCTACGCCAGCCAGGGCCCAATTTGTATTTCTTAATCACTTCACTTTTTTTCACCCGGCCCCCAATTTCCTCCCCTCTTTCAACTATCAATCCATTCTTTGTCTTTATGAGTCTGTTTCAATTTTGTTCGTCCATTTATTTTGTTCTTTAGATTCCACGTATAAGTGAAATCATACGGTATTTCTCTTTCTCTGACTGATTTATTTCACTCAGCATAATACCCTCCAGGTTCATCCATGCTGTTGCAAATGGCAAGTTTTCATTCTTTTTTATGGCCAAGTAGTATTCCATTGTGTAAATGTATCACACAGCTTTTTTATCCACTCATCTATTGAGGGGCACTTGGGTTGCTTCCATATCTTGGCAATGCTGCAGTAACATAGGGGTGCATTTGGATATATACCCAGAAGTGGGAACGGTGGGTCATAAGGCAGTTCTATTTTTAATTTTTTGAAAACCCTCCTATTGTGTTCCATAGTGGCTGCACCTCCAGCACCTAGTGCTTTTAGGGAGGTTTCAGGACCAGGATCAGGCTATCTGGGTTCCCAACTCCATTGTTCTAGGGAGGTTTTATTTTGGTCGAATTCATTGTTTTATAACACTCCCTTTCCCCTAAATCCTGTTCTGAGGCAATTACAGTGTGGTCAGTTCCTGCACATAGTGTCTTCCTTGGATTCTACTTCTTTGATTTTTTTTTTTTTTTTTTTTTACTCTGTTGGCAAATTGAGGACAAGGAGTATGTCCCATTCACTTCTGAACCCTGGTGGCATCATAACGCCTGGCACAGTGAGAATAAACGAATGAATGGATTAATGAATTAATTGATTTTTTAAAAAAGACACAAAGTAAAGGAAACAGTTTTGCCATGTACCACCCCCAAGCATGTAGGTAATGTCAATGTTATTCTAAACCCCCAACATAAGCTACCATTTACTGCTAGCTGAGAAGTAAGTCTCCAATTCACACGTTGTACATTTGTGCATGAGAGCTTTAGCCCACAGAAAGGCCGTGCCCACGGCAGTTGATGTCTTTTGTGACAACACAGTAATGGGTGGGCTCCTGGGCTGATTCATCCTTTTCCTTCTAACGGTTTGCTCATTTAACTGTGGCTGCTTTTCTCACCAGGAGGTCTAAAAGTTCCCCAAAACTCAATGTTTAAACTTGAGAAAAGAAGAATTAGGTTTAAGCAAACTGATATTTCTGTAACCTGCAGTGAATTTCTTATAATATACACTAATTCTTAGGGAATTATTTTTTACTATGCTCATTGCTTGCTAATATCCTGAAGAGAAGTCAGAGGTTCCTCTAGGAGCTACAATTGCTTTGAAAGCCCAGTGGATTGTTAAGATCAGAGATGTTCTCTGGAAACTAAAAGGCCGCTTACGTTCCTTTGACTCAGACTAACATTAAGGAGGATGCAGGAATCCTGGAGTATTGAGAGAGTTCTCTCTCCATGTATGGAGTCTTGGGCCACAGAACCTGAGCCCCAGGGCAAAGGATTGAAGTTACATCTGACAGGAAAGTGAGATCACACTGCCTTATTAGGCTGCTCTACACTTTGATAAATGCCTTTTATCAATAAGGCTATAAATATTGTATTTTTGTCTTATGCTTATTATATTTTAGATACAAAGATTATCTTCTCATGCACAATAAACTTCCAACACATTTTCTTCTATGTGGGTGTCATCTAAAAATATGACACGAGGGAATGACTGCTCTAACAGGAGAATTTTATTATTGGAATCTTTCATCTTTTCTACTTGAGAAGTTTATCATCACTTAATCAAAATGCATTCAGTTCATTGAAGCAAGGTCAATTATCTAGATTTTAATGACTCTTGAAAACCATGCCTTTCTTTAAAGGTCCCTAGGTATTATTTGTATTAAAAAAGATAAAGTACTAGGGTTTCCCAAATACAGTTTCTCTCCTAGAAAAATTATCCCCTTCAAATGTCATTTCTCTTAGAAAAAAATTTAATATTCCAATTATGAATGTCTTTCGATATGCAGTAGCTTACTTACATTTTTATGACCTCATTAAGTCCTCTGAAAGCTTGAGATGGAATTACGTTGATAGGGAGATAGCCAAGTGATCTAGAAAAGAAAGAAGGCAAGCCAAGAGTTTAAGATTTAATATTGGGTGCCTTTTAAGGTCATGAATAAAATATGTGTGGGGTGTGCATGTGCATGTGAGATGACAGAGTTCTCAACAACTGAACGTAGCTTGAGAATTCTAACTTACATCCATAAAAAGATGTGTCATGACTTATTCTTGGTGTATATCAGTGTGTAATTTTGGGATTAATATCTTGAACTTTGGGATCAGACACACCCAAGTTCAAATCCCCATTCTCTCACTACCTGGCTATGTGACCCTGAACATGTTATTTAAGCACTGTGTTTCAGTTTCTTCAGCTACAAAATTGAAATAATAATTCCAATTTTGGAGTGTTGTTATGATGATTAATCGAGATAACTCATGTAAAGGACGGGGTGTGGTACTGAGTAAATAGTTCAGACGCAGTTCTAGAGTGGCCCTATAGGTTTGGTTGGGAGGATGGAAAAGAACTGGGTAGAATGGAGAAATGAATGGTGAAAATACAATAGAAGATCAGGCAAACAGGAGAAGGGACGATTCATTGAGAACATGGTCCATCCCCTCCAGGCGGCCTATTTCAATATTATCCCAAGAGCACTTGCTAATATGGTTAAATCACATAGGCATCTCATGCCATTTTGGGGGAACATCTATAGAGTATTTCCTTCAGACCCTTACTTATATCCAAAGGAACAATCAAAGTGTTCTTGAATTGAGACAGAAATCAGGTATTACATAAGAGTTGAGAATAGAGTGATTACTTGGCAACAGCAAAGACCAGAACAGGATGATGTATGAGTGATAAAGGAACATGGGGTTAAGATAAATCAGGAGAAGGCATCTGCCAGGAATGAGTGTTCGACCACCATTTATCAAGCATCTACAATGGTTCATAGTTTTAGCCTAAGGGCTGGCAGAGAGCAGGGGAGTGGAGCAAGACATTTCAGGTGGGACACAAAATCATGAGTATGAGAACAGAGGTGGGAGTTCTGCCTTCCTTTTCATGTGTCTGTGCAGCAGAGCCTGCCTTAGCTGCTAGAAAAGAACACCTCCATGATGGGCAGATTTGAGTCAGTGAGATGTCTTACAGCTCTGGAAGAGACCTGCCGCTGGCGTGAGGTGCTGTGCAGTGACCTTGTTGTATACACTCAGCAATGGAGTGAGGTGGGGATTCCCCTTTGATAGCAGAAGAAACTGGATCACAAAAAGATTAAGTAATTTGAGCAAGGTAATATGACTAATCAGACTGAGTCCAAGTGTCCTTTCCACTGTTCAATATTGGGCCAAAGCATGTGACTCCTAACCGGCTTTCTCTTTATTTCATGTTTCCCTCAACTTTATTGAGGAGTTGTTGACAAATATAATTGTATACATTTAAGATGTACAATGTGATGATTTGATATACACATTCACTGTGCAGTGATTACCAAGATAAAGATAATTACCATGTCCCTCACCTCACATAGTTAACTCTTTTTTCTATGTGTGGTGAGAACACTCAAGATCAACTCACAGCAACTTCACAGTATGCAATACTGTGTTATTAACTGTAGTCACCATGTGTACATTGGGTCCTCAGAACTTGCTCTTCTTCTTCTTCTCATAGTTTGTACCCTTGGACCTAGGTCTCTCCATTTTTCTCTCCTCCCAGACCCTGGCAACCATTCTATTCTCTTTTTCTATGAAATCCACTTTAAAAACTTTTTTTTTTAGAGTGTACATAAAAATGATATCATACAGTACTTGTCTTTCTCTGTCTGGCTTATTTCACTAAGCACAATGTCCTTCAGTTTCATTCCATGTTGTTACAGATGCCACTTTTCCTTCTTTTCTTTTTATGGCTGAAAACCATTCCATTGTGTGTGTATGTACACCCACAAGGTCTGTCCAGAAGGTATCCAGCCATGTAATATGAAAAATAGACATTTATTGAAGATACAAGATACAAGAAATGTTGTACATACGACAATGACACCTCAGTCCCCTTCAAAGTAGGCACCTTGAGACCTTGCACAGTTCTCCCAAGGTCTCTTCCACTGTTCAAAACACTCTGTAAAATCCTTTGTTGGAATCCCCATTAGCTGCCCTGTCATATTTTCCCTAGTCTCATCAATGGTCTGAAATCTCTTCCCTTTCAAAGGTGATTTTAGTTTTTGGAAAAGCCAGTAGTTTTTGGAATCCCCAGATCAGCTTTTGGTTCTTGCATTGTCACTCGCTGATCTTTGTTGATTGCGGCCTGTACAAGTTCAACATTCTCAGGTATTCTGTTTGTTGTACACCTTCTAGAATGTGGATCACTTTCAACAGGTTCTTGACCATCTTTAAAGCATTTGTGCCACAATTTTATTTGTGCTGTACTCATTGCATTATCCCCAAAAGGCTTCTGAATCATCCAAATAGTTTCTGAGGAGGAATATTCAAGCTTAACGCAAAATGTAATGCAGATTCATTGCTCTTCTTGCTCAGTCATTTTGAATGTGATGGCCACACAGTACACATGCTCACTCAATGGCGTCTACCGCCCCCACTGACTAGTACGGTGATGTTGTCATTGTTCACGCATGAGCGTTACAGTCCACTCTCCGTGGCTGCCAGGTTACATCGATGTCATGCAAACTGTTCTTGTTATATTAACAAAGGACATTTAGATTGTTTCCTTATCTTGGCTATCATGAATAATGCTGCAGTGAATGTGAGAGTGCAGATATCACTAAAGATAGTTATTTGATTTCCTTTGGATATATACCCAGGTAACCCACTTTCTTTCAGTGAGCATGGTGGGGGAGGGCAGGTCTGTAACCTTGCTTATCTTGAGAGGGGGACTGTCTTGATATTCCTCCTGCAAAGCATCTCACCAACAGTTCCTCTCTTGGGGCTAATGCAAAGAAATTTTATTTCAGAAAAATTCTTTCACTCAACAGTCTCTTAGAGATGGTACAATCTTGAGGAAGTAATCCAAACTTGGTCCTCTGAATCTATTCCTGAAGACAGTCCCCTCAAGCACATTGTTCAATACCCAAACTTATTGAACAGGGCATCCAAGAAGAACAGGGACAGTGGGGGAGAAATATTCTTACGATGGCATGTTTGCTTCCTATATTTCTTCTGGAATCATGTCTGCTTGGCTTACTGATTAAAAACACAGTTTTATTGCTCTCTGCACTGCCAACTCAATAAATTTCCAGAAGAGAAAGCTGTATTCTACTGTACCCCATGCAACATCAATAAAACTGACAGCCAAATTCTGATTCCAGAATCTTTATTGCTGGGGATAATGCAGTGCAGAACATATTTTGGAGAGTGTTTACATAAAAGCTTCAACTGAACCCTTCAGAGCAATATGCAAATGGAGCCCAGAAGCCGGAGCCTCTCAGCAGGCAGTCTCCGCCTCCGACAGGGGCACGGTGCGGCTCGCAGAAGAGCTGTTTGGCTCAGACTTGACCAGGGAAGTTTGAGCTTTTGAGTGATACAGGGATGAAGGATGAGGCGCAAAGGTCAGACAGAAGTGAGAGAAGCAGTAGATCAGGCAGGGGCTGTCCCCAGTGACTGCGGAACAGCCCTGGTGCAAGATGAAGTTTTGCAGTTGCTGTTGATGCTGCAGAGCAGGAAAGGCAGAGTGATTGAGTTCCAACCATAAAAGAGTCACTGAGTGAACAGCAGGGAGCTCTGTGGATGTGGATGGGGCAAGATAAAAGCCCAGGGGCCAGAGAATGGGGAGAGAGGTTGGGTGAGGCAGGAGCACTGAGCTTTTCACGACAGGTGTATTCTCTTGAAGCCATGTGGAAAATATGGTTCTGTGAATCCAAAACTGTTTTTTTTTTCACTTATATTTTTATATTAAAATTTTTATATTTTTAGAGATGTCATGTCTATTTCTGATGCATCTTTAGTTGGTATTCAAATTTCCTAAGCATTCAAGTGTCTGTTTCCTGTATTTAAACTTGTTTGTTCACATGGCCCGTGATTTGTTCATAACCATTTGAATGTACTTCCTTTAAGGCACTCCATTCTTTGATGGATGCTTCTATGATTCCTTCCATGAAGCCAGAAACTTTTAGCAATGTGATTGTCAATTACCCTGCTAAACGTCCCAGAGAAATTCTCACACTGAAACTTAAGGGCAACTGCACAAGGATTTTCTTCACAGCATGTGGCATTGGGTGGGCTGGAGGCATACTGGGTGTCCACTTCTGAGTGAGGTAATGGTAAATGTGGACAGTAGACACCTAACTAATTGGTCAGCAGTTGGCAGTGAGAGTTTAAAGACACACAGGGAAGCATGCGTTGATCTTAGAATCATGATACTGAGAGAAAAAAGTAAGAAATTAATGATATATATAAAATACTACTTGCAGAATTAAATACTTGCCCATCAAATGTAGACATTTTAAAAGAGAACATATAAACATACATTAGGATGGGTGCCCAAGGTGAGTCAGAAGGAAGTGGAAGGGGATAAAATAAATGACTAAAACCAGAAAGAGACTTTGAATGGACCAATGATAATGTTACTTGAATGAAGAAATATGATCAACTTAACCCTCTGTACCTATGCAACAAATGGAAAAGAAAAAACATTTTATTTTGATGTATTGAGTTCTTCCCTCACTCCCTTCTCTCCTTCCTTCTTCCTTTTCTTCCTTTCTTATTTTTTTGAAGTTAGGCCTACATGTATTCCAAGAGTTTAGTGAACTTCAGGAACTCTTGTGGAGAGGTCTAGTCAGTGTCATTAGGTATAGAGTAAAAGCCGAAGAGAACTGGAGAAAAAAGGCCAAAGACAAGAACAGTTCAGCAACTCTGCTGGGGGTCAAAAAAGGCTATGAAAGCTATGCATAAAGCAAAGAAAAATAAAAGAGCAGGCAGAGCCCATTCTATCTCAAAGAGAGCAGCACTCCCAAACTGGGCATCATCTCAGATGGCTGGTGGAGAGCCAGGGTTAGTGGGCAGATGTGAGTTTGAACTTGCAGGGCAGGGAGTTCTCTCTGCCTCTTGAAAAGTGAGATGGCTGTGGAAGAATATGTGGCTGGGAAACAATGTAACTGTTTACATTTATTACATTTTCACAATCCTATGTACAGTTTTAAACTTTGATGTGTACATGAATGAATGATGTAACATAGGTGACACCTGGATTATGGCCAAATCCCGCCTTGCCCAAGTGCCTTTGGCACAGATATTGAAACAGATACTTAGATGGGATGATAAAGGTTGACTTAGTTTCATCATTTCTGGAACTTCCATCTATCCAAGAATCCTGCCTGCAAGTTCGTCAGCCCTTCCAAGTATGAAGTTGAAGTAGAAGTAGTCTTTGTTCCTTAGGATTAGAATAAAGCACTCACTCTATTTCTGGAATCTTATAATTGGTTATGACTCTGGTGAGGGCCTGTGTCTCTCTGCATTGTCTACATTAAGCCCAACAGTATTTGGAGGGTAGGAGTGTGCCTGCCGTGCCTTGGATTATACCTGCTTCCCCCACACCGTGTTGGTGCTTGGTTTTGCCTTGATTCCTTATCCTGTAGCTTGTCTTGTCTTCCCAGACTCCATCTAGTTCTGGAGCCCCTGCTGTGCCTTCTTCTCAAAAGCAAAACAAAAGAAAAACAAAATCTCTGTATCCCTGTATCTCAGCCCCTTAGAGGAGCTGAAACTGACTGATGACCCAAACAGTTCCTGGTTGCTATCTGGTTAGGATCAACCTACTTTCTTTCACTGCTAGGTTCTTATTTTAAAACTGGGCCCCCTAACACAGTGGGGACCTTGTGTAGGGTCTACCTGGTGCAGCTGGGTTTTCTACAGTGTGTGCTATGGTGAGCTGCCAAAATCACCCTTTAGCACTGAGGCAGTCATTACCCCAGCACATGGGAGAGTGGGCAGCTAAAACTTTCAGCTGAGTTGCTTTCCTGGAATTACCCGCAGCCCAAAAGCACCACCTCAAACAAGATCACATCTTCTTTTCTGGGCAGCCCACATCCAATGACTAGTCAATGCAGTCTCAAGGTCGGACTACTTAGAAGGGCTATCCTACCTTCAGAGCTCCTTCCCATCAACTCTTGCACCTGGGCACCTGACTCGGGCCCCTTCCCAGCCGACCCTGATTGCCGAGCTCCCAGAGCAACATGTGTCAGCGCCCAGCACCAGAGGCTTTGCTTACAGAGAAGAAAATAGCTTTCAAATAAACCTCATCACCTTGAAGAGGGTGATTCCACATTATCAGGTCCTCCCTAATTGTTCCTAATGTCTCTTGAGTATTCAAGGGTGGGCCTTGAGCCCCTCTTCCTTTTCTCTTCTGAGTTTAATAACACAGATGGCCTTCAAAAGAGCTAATCTGCCTAGCTCACTGGATGGTTAACGCTAAAAATAAAGTTAGTTAGAGAGCTTCAGAGTTCAGAGGGCTCTGTGTTCCCCTTCAAGGAAACCCAAGATTTGGAAATCCTTGCTTACAAAACCCTATCAATTGGGAGACATTTGCATTATCAAAGGGTTCTTTTTTCTATGAAAGGATTCCATGCAAAGTTCCTTTAAAAAGCAAACTCTCTAGGTTAATGGAAAATATGGTTCAGTGGGTACACTCTCTCCTGTTAAAGACAGGCAAAACATAAAACCAATAACAAATATAGGTTCCCCATTTCCCCTTGGCTTTTAAGATCTTGGAATACACAGATGGTTCCCAGGGCAGGACCCATTCTGAGACCCACAGGCTGAGCAGGGCCAGAGAGAGATGAGAGCCAGGGAAGAAATGCAACACCAGTCTGGAGTCTTCAAAGCCTGGGTGGGGTCTTTGGTCATTTTGCTGGAGCCCTCACCTTTCCTTCTGTTGAAAGTGGTGTTGGGTCTTGGTTCTTGAGTTCAACAAAGAAATAATTCAGAGCCAAGAACTCTAGTGCAAGAAGTTTAATTAGCAAGCGAAGCAAAAGTACTCTCAAAAAAGAAGAATTGAGCCAGCTGCTCAGAGAGCTGCCTTGGCCTTTTAGAAAGAAAGTCACAGAGGCAGAAGAAGTAAGCCAGCTGGGCTGCATGGACTCAGGAAATGAGTTACAGAGGCAAAAGGAGGGGCCTTGGAGACAGGTTCAGGGGGTTAGTCTGGGGCAAGCTACTGCTGCCTGCTGCTCCCTTGGTTGCAAGTCTTGTGAGAATACTTAGAGCTTAGGAGAAAGAAAGCAAAGATACATAACTGAAGAAAGAAGGCATGGGCGTGCTCTAGAAAGTGTGTGTACACTGGGTCCTTTGTCTTAAGGGTGTTTATCTGCCTTCTAAAGGTGGGAATTTTAGGGGAGATCTCAGGGGAGGATCTCAATGTTGTAGAATATTTATCAGCTTTCCAGATGTGTCCTTTAATATACTGATTCATCAAAATGAGCCTATAGGGTTAGGGTAATGGTCCCTACTGACTGGTCAGTGCTAGGGTGGCGGGTCATTGGTCCTTGCATCTGGTCCTGATGCCAGCCATGGCATCTCTTTGTCTGGTTTTGCTGCTTTTCTGGGCCTAGAGCGGAAACACAACTGAGGCCTGGATGTTATCTCTTGTTTGACCAGCATTCTGTGTCTGTGGTCAACAGACCGAGGCTCTGTTCCTAAGATTATTTGATGCTGATCAGAACCTCATTGTCCTGAGGGCTTAATGCTGGAGGGAGGGAGTGGTCATGCAAGAGAGAAGGAGGCAGGTGAGTCAGGGTGCTGGATGAGACCAGTCTTAATCAGCCATGTGTCTCAGTTTCCCCATTCAACTTGCCAAGGAATTCTCCTAGCTTCTTACTATCCTGCCTCACTTCTGCCCAGCATGGCAGAAGTGAAATATTTTTATTCACTTCCCTCTAATTGTTTAGGAAAGCTATCTATATTATTGATTTAGGAAAGCTACACAAACATTCATCCATCTTTTACAGATGATCAGTTTATTGGAGCTACATTCTGAATTTTAAAACACTACAAAATCAAAGGGAGGGAAAAAGAGAGAAATCAAAGATGGTCAAAGGTTTTTTGCCTAATGAACTAATTGAAATGGGAGGGAAGAGCATTACCTTATTTAAAATCAAAAGAATGTTAATGTTTTTGTATTTATTATAAAAGACCTTATTCTACATTTAACAGAGACTTAAGAATTTTTGTATTCTTTTCAGCGCTGTTCAGTAACTACAATAAACTTGCTTTCATTTTGGAATGAAATAAAATTGCTTTCCTCTTTCCAAATTTTAAATCTTCACGATTTCAAATGCTTTGATATTTGGTAATTTTATTACTGGATATGTCTTCATTGGTTGGCCTCTTATCTTTAGCATTTACCTTGAGAGAGCTGAGACTTCAATGTTAACTGAAATGTGAAGTCAGTATAGATGGACATCCAATATGGTAAGTTTTACATCAGAAAATTTTGGAACATGCCTTAAAAATACATCTAGGTAGTTTTGATTATTGTTTGACTACTCCTTAAGCACTCACTGTATTAGGCTCAAGGAATCAGAGTGAAAGGGCCACTCCTCACTTTACAGATGAAGAACCTTATGTTAGGAAAAATGAAATGCCTTCCCTGAACCCACGTGGCAACTCAGTGGCAGATCTGGATTAGAACATAGGTTACTTCATTCCTGGTCCAGTGCTCCGTCCTTCACTAATCAAATCACATCACATCAGTACTCTTCCTCTGGGGGTTGTTCATATACCTTGCTACATGATTCCTTAGTTCTTCTGTGACAACCTAGCCTTCTGACGGAACCATCAGCTTCTCGATGGCACATGCTCACAGTCTTCAACATCAAAGATGCAGCTCAAACTCCTCTTCCTCCATGAAGCATCAGAGCCTACCAGAATGTCTTTTCTTTCTTCCTCAGTTCTCCTCAGCACTTAATAACTACACAGATATTGTTTTTAATGCATTGTTGTGTTTAATGCATCTGAAATGGACCAGATGCCCTGTAAGAACATTTCTTCTGTTCCACTATTAGGCAGCCAGTGTCTGGTAGATTCTGCCCTCACACATCTCTTGCTTCTAGCCCCTTTATTCCTTTCCCATTGCCACTCTTCTTGGCCTTTCTCTTCTCCACCTTGACTATTCTATGCTCCCCAAATTGGTTTCCTCTCACCCTGTCCTGGTTTTCCCTGCCCAGTCTAGATTAACTATCCTGATGCCCCCTGCTGTGTCGCTCTTCTGCTCGGACATCTGCAAACGTCTCAGCTTTGCACTCCAGGGCCTCCAGA
The DNA here is from genome assembly GCA_004026765.1 of Micronycteris hirsuta. Lineage (NCBI taxonomy): Eukaryota > Metazoa > Chordata > Mammalia > Chiroptera > Phyllostomidae > Micronycteris > Micronycteris hirsuta. Next base: position 126,328 of record PVJI01002285.1, on the reverse strand, counting down.
TAAAGGCCCAGACTTCATTCGTCAGTCCTATCACCCACCGTTCCCCTCATATAACTAGTGCACTGAACTTGTGCTGAGCACTTGAACTATGGCCAGTCCAAACTGAGATGCACGGGAAGTGCAAAATACATGCTAAATGTTGAAGACTAGGCAAGAAAAAGAATGGTAAGTATCTCATTAATAATTTTTATATTGATTACATGTTGAAATAATACTATTTTGTACATATTGGATTAAACAAAATATTTTATTAAAACCGATTTCACCTTTTCAAAGCCTTTTGAATGTGATTATTAAAAAAGAGAAATTACCCATGTAACTCACACTGTATTTCTCCTGGCCCATGCCTCCCTGGGCACACCAGACTGTCATGCTTCCTGAACTTGCCTCACACTGTGCTGCCTTCAGTCGCCCTGTCTCCACCGTCTGGCACACCCACACTTCTCTGCTGGTCGATCCTACTTGGTTAAAGGGTTCTCTCGGGTGCTACATTCTTTAAGGGAGGTATCTTCACCACCAGCTGCATGCTTTCTCCCTGGAAGCAGCGTAGTAGGGCAGTGAAGATAGTCCCTGCAGCCAGGCCTCATTCCATACCTGTAAATGATGATGATACTGACCCAGAGAGTTTTGACATTAAATTAGAAAATGTTTATGTTATGCTGCTGCAGCATCAAGCACAAGATAAGAGCTCAATATGTACTTTTAATTCATAGCTGCTCACTGTGAAAAATCCAAGCTACTCCACTTATGCCTAATGATAACTCTACTTCCTTGGGGTGGCGTAGGATGGCTTCAGTCCTTTGGAGTGTACTCTTCGATTTGTCACCAGTCCTTAAGCTTATAAAACTGTGATTTGTCCCTGACATTTGACCATCTTCTGATAATATATAGACAACTGAGAGGAAGGGTAAATGGTCCCAAGTTGGCACCTTTCTTTTGGGTTCAGGTATCTATTATAGGCCTTAACTGATAGCTTTTAAAGAAATGATAAAAAATAACTTTCCATTACATATTTCAACTCTTAGGAGTCACTCTGCAGAATTTACATTTGCTCATTGATTTAAAAAAGTCCACTCAGTTGGAACTCGTCCCTTGGAAAGTGCAATCTGAGTGACTGTCCTCTAAGACAGCCATTCTGGAGCGCCCAAGATGCTGCTAGGTATTTATGAATTATAATGTGAAGCAAGATGTTCAAGAAGATTCCTGGATAATGGATTTTCCAAGTCATTTGTGCTACAACTAAATTAAAAATATAAAGCCTCAAAGGAAAATGGTGAATACATCTAAGCTCTCACTCAAAACCCATTTAAAATTTTCTAAAAATGCAAAGCAAAATGATCCAATCTTTATCCCCAAAACTAGAATTCTTCTAGCAATAATGTAACATGACAAGAATAATTCTGGTAAATAAAACTACATGTTGAAGTCTTCCTGGGGGAATGTTGGTGTCATCTGTAATGATTTCTCAAAAATATTTTTTAGAAGCAGAGAATATTATGCTGTCAGGGCAGCGACATTGCAGATATGCTTCAGGAAGCTCTTTCATTATAAGATTCTGTTTCCAGACACTTAAAAACTTGTTTTTACTTTATGTTATTTTAATTTTTAGTGAGTGTGTGCAACTTATATACCACGTATTTTAATTAATCTGAGGATGAACTTGAAGTGCCTGAAATTACCAGCATGGGTGTTTTCTGGTAAATACGTTTGTGGGGTTCCCTGGCTCAAAAATGCCCCTTCTTTCAAAGCATCTCATTGCCGATGGTATCAGGGTAGATGCATCTCATTGACTGTGCTCCTGTGCTGCTGCCTGGAGGGCGGGGAGTAGCGGGGAGCCAATCATATTCTTTCCTTGGGAATTTAAAACCGTAATGGACACATAGGAGTCTTTGGAGCTGATTCATTGTACAGGTGGAATCTAGAAAGGAGTTCCCTGACCTTTTACTGCTAAAATGCCAGATTATCTTGGGATCTTGCTCCCATTCTTCTACCTCCTTATTCTTCTAGTAGATTTATCTCTTCGGATTGAGTTTTTCAAAGTTGATTTCCTGTGCTTGCAAATGAGAGAAGCCTCCATCAGAGCCCTACCCAAGGTTTCTAGTGGAAGTGGCCCACTGTCCATTGGTGTTCCATAACATGGCCAGGGCATGTGCTGGTGGTCAGTGAGAACGGAAGACCTAGAGTAGTGATTTTCCAGTGGCTTTTCTAGCTGGTGTCAAAGGCCAGGACTGACCTTACAGGATAACTGTGTTAACACAGCTGCCCCTACAGAGAGTGAGGCTTAAAATACTCAGCTCAAAAGATATCTCCACCAAAGTTTCTTTATTACTCTGGCTAGGAAGGACGGCTCCCTTCTTTGAACTCCTATCAGATTTTGTTTATAACCTTTATCTGGCTTTTATCACTTTCTATTGTTCGCTGTAGTCATCTGAGAACTGTAGCCCTCTCTCTCCTAGTTTGAAGACTGTCATTGGATCCTGTATGTTGACCTGTTCATTTCAGTATTTAGTTCCTGAGTGGTCAACAAATCTGAACGGAAGGTTTTTTGTTTCCAGCCTGAGGCTTAGGGATGGGGAATGGGGAAAAGAAAACATGCAGAATGGGTTTAGATGGTCTCTCTGGGCAGATAGGAGTGAACCAATTGAATGATAGAAAATAGCCTATAATCCGGTGTTAGCTGGTGTGTCTGAGAGGCAGCTCAGCCTGGGCTGAAAGACCAACATATCTGACTCTAGGCAATAATGAGCTCTGCTATTTTGGGATTCTAACTTATTCCCTTTCGAGGCTGAGAAGACCTAGCAGGTCATTCTCTGTAATTAACACCTACCAGGAACTGGACTAGTCCATCAGGCTTGCCCCTGGGTGTTAGGTGTGGACTGCTCAACGGTGGGCCGATAGTGTGGGCTATGGCCCACACTATTGTGGGCTATGAGGTTGGACAGTAAATGCAGTCTTTTCTGCATCATCACATGGCCACACTAATACTTTGTAGCTATGTGAAACCTTTATTTCCCGGCACTTTTGGCTCTGCTGTCTTGTTTGTCTTCACCACAGTCAGACCCGCTGGGGCAGGAATCATCACACACCTTTTACAGACAGCACAGAGGCTTTATCAGTAGCCTGAATCCACAGTGCAAATTAGGGAGAACGGACCTGGTGCTAGAACTCAGGTCTGCCTGGTCTTTGATCAATTCGGATAATCCGGGGGCTGTGTTGGACCCTGCCCTGTCATAGCAGAGCAGCCCTATCCCTGTGGGCTCAGAAGTGCTGTCTACTCTTGCTCACGAGATAGAATTAGGGACCCAGGAGTCACCTCATTTCATCGGAGTCAAGGATGATTCTGAATTTGGCTCAGGTGACATTGCAGAGCCATGAGTTCAGGGCCACACAGAGCAGCTGTGAAGGTTTTGCTGGCCAGGAGGGGGTTTTAGCTCCCAGTGAGGCAGAAGCTGGGAGTAAATGAGGACCACGCAGAGAAGTTTCTAGAAGCTGCCCACCAAGTCAGAGAGCCCACCTGTTTGGTGGGCGGGATTATTTTAATTCCCTTCTTTAAAAAATAGTTGGTGGGAGACTTGCTAAAATCTGCATTAAATGTGATTTTTCACACACCATGGGGAGCTGCCAGAACAGAACACATATGCTCCCATGGAGCCAGCCCTCTGGGCTCTGGAAGCAAGTGGCAGGGCCTCTCCCCACCACTGTGCCTCAGCTGGCCTTAATGGCCCTTGTGTGAGGTCAGAATTACACATGGCTGAGACACTGTCTGGTGCAGCTACTCTGGGAGATTATATTTTGGAAATAAAACTTTTGGGCCTCATTTTAAGACATGAAAAGAAACCAAATTGAGGGGCTTGGAAAGAAGATAAAGGTGGGTAAAGGAACAGAACTCAAGCCTTGAATTAATCTGACACTGCTTTTGAAATTTAAAAAAAAGGCAAGAAAAAAGTCAGGGAATCATCGCTCTCCAAGGCAGGAGCTGGGTCCAATGCCAGAGGGGTCTGCATGCAAACCGTTCGGCTCTGCACTCCACTGAGACTTTGGGAACTCTGCTGCTTGCTTTTTAGTGTCTCTCTAGGGGCCATCATTCACTTTCCCCAAAAGGATGATTTTTAAACTAATAAAATCTGGTTCTTGCAAAGCTTCCCCCAAGGAGCCTGTTTATAGGCACAGCCATGTTTAAGAATTGCCTTGAAGCTATAGCTGGGGGAGCTGAGTCAGAACTAAGGTTCAAGATCAACCACTACCTGGGGCCTTTGCTCTTTTGTGGGGTAGGGAGGTGGGACACGAGCTTCTGAATTCGGAGATTTTTTTGGTCCTGCTTTAGGAAAGTTGAAGATAGGACAAACTATCCTATTGGCAAGAATTTGGTAGGCTTCCCCGCTGTCCTGTGGGCTCCTACCTGGTGTCTGGACTGGAAATCCATTGGTCTCAATTCAGGCTGCCTTATGGTTGTTTTGTTTTGTTTTAATGAATCATGGGCTGGGGATGGATTTTTTTCCTCGTTAGTAAGTTAAATAGACAATAGAAATTAAAATAATCTGGCTGGGGTATATTAATATAGGTAAGTTTCCAGTCTTGCTTCCGTGAAGCTTTCAAAGGACAAACCGGGGGTCTGCAAAATCTGGGACCTAGATATTGACGTAACACAGAGAACTTCTTCCGGTACCCACATCACCCTTTGCCTCCCCTTTCTCTAGGATGGAGAATTTTAAAATGACACGTAGATAGGGTGCGTGCTAATGAACGTGGGTTTCTTTTTGCTTTGGTTCATTGTTGTTATCCCACTGTCTCCTCCATTTGAACATCTTGTGCATAGCTCAGTAACCACTTTAACCACACTACCTGATAAATTCTGGGAATCTTGAATTGAAAAGACCTCTTCAATTGGTTCTTACTTTAGCACAATGATTCAAAAGCAAGGGAGGCAGATTTTACCCCCAGGGGCCATTTGGCAAATACCTAGAGACATTTTTTACTGCCACAATTTGGGAGGGCAGCACTACTGGCGTCTAGTGGGTAAAGACCAGCAATGCTGGATGCTGCTAAGCATCCCACAGTGTACAAAATCGCCCTCCTCAACACATGATTGTCTGTCTCCAAATGTCAGCTGTGCTGAGGTTGAGAAACCCCGCTCTAGCAGAAGAGGCACACATGAATCAATGGTTATGTTGTGGTGGGATATGTGCAAAAAAAAAAGTCCAGGGAATCAAAGCAAGTATGCACGTGCATTGGGGGTGGGGGTGAGGGTTCATTGGGGGTAACTTCATGGGGAAATGACTCCAAATCATGATTTTCACTTAATGTCTTTGCAGTTAACTGTCCAGGAATGACTTTGAAAGTTTATTAGTCAGGAACTACATATTGGAATTTTTTCTTTCTGCATAACTATCTGTTAATTTACGCAACTGTTTTTGGTGACATTATTAGCTTCCCCTAAAAAAATTCCCCCCAAAAGCCTGAGAGAGTGTAATAAGAGTAAAATCTATTCAACCTTATTCTGTGCTTCTGTAGTCTAATATAACCTGTGGTTCTTCTACCTGGACTCTTCCTTCCTTTTCTCCTTCAAGGTTCAGCCTCATGTCCCCTGGCTTGTGAAGCCTTCTTTTGGAGATTTCAGTTCATAGTGATTGGTCTATTCTTGAATTTCCTTGGAGCCTTATTGCCTCTTTCCCTTGGGTATCAGTCCCTTGGGTATCTTTCCACATAGGCTCCTCAAGGTGAGGGACCACACCCTCCTCCTGTACAGACCTCTACAACATTAAACACTATTCTGGACCCTGATTTCCACTGCAAGAGGAAGAAGGAGAGACATTTAAGAAAGATGTCAGGATACTGATATCCTCTTGTGAAGCTGGACTCATGGATACAGCACATTTTATCTTTCCAAAGTCTCTGCATCATGTCTTATAATAAAGTCTAAAAGTTTAATCTCTGTTCAGTAGGAACAACATGCAAAAAATAAATTTCCATAATTATTATTAGCATTTTCTTACTAACAGATTTTTCAGAAGCTGTTTCTATATCAAGCAGATCAACCTTTCTGTTGTCATAGAGACAAAGATCTTTATATAACCATAGGCAAGGTGAGATTTTTTTTTTTTCTTTCCCTTCCAGTTGTCTGGAACTAATAAAAAAAAGGAAAGAAAATTTTTAAAATCATTTTTTCTATTTTTTTTATTCCCCAATTAAAACGAGTGAAAAGTGGGAGGCTTTTTTTTTTTTTGCATCACATTTTAGATTTTAAATACCTAAGTTTTAATAAAATATGGATGGGATGGAGAGATATGAACAATTGAGCAATGCCATCTTCAAAATTTGCAAGTAGTGGGTTTGTAAATGATAAGCATTTACAATCTACAGTTCCCCTCCACCCTTTTAAACCAAACAGTGAATGTTAGTTGGAGGTCTTAAAAGATAGGACTAACAAGGCCTGAAATAATTAAAATATAAACTAGTACCTACTGAGGGGATGATGATGAACCCTAAGGTGCTCTGTGGCACTCACCTTCTCCAACTCCCAGAACGGAGAGTGCTCCTCTTCTCTCTGCTGAGGAAATCCTGTGGATAACTTAGTGCCAGACCACGTCCCTCTTTTTCTGGAAGTCTTATCTCATAATCTCAGTTCTCTTCTTTTTCAAGCTCCTGATAACTCGTTATTCATAGCATTTGTCTATTTTGTAATGACCATTTACCACTTCATTCATTCATCATTAAGAAAATGAGGACTTTAACATGAGCCCATACACCTTTCCTGTCCTTTACCTCAGTGTTTTTTAAAATACTTTTTAAAGTTTTCATTTATTTATTTTTAGAGAGGGAAAGGCAGGGAGAAAGAGAGGAAACATTGATGCCCAACTGGGGACCTGGCCTACAACTCAGGCACATGCCCTGACTGGGAATTGAAGCAGTGACTCACAGGCTGGCACTTAAGCCACTGAGCCACACCAGCCAGGGCACCTGAGTGTTGAATTACTCCTTTTCCGAATCATTTTCTTGCCCCAGGATTCAGAAGTCTCTCTATTCTTTCCAAGATTAACCCTTCCCCTATAATCTGAGACTAATGCTCTCTTCCTACCCACACTGAGATCCCACTCCATTGAGTATTACTCCTCCCCATCCCTTGTATCATCAGTGCCTGTGCTCCATGGATTCCTTAAAGATAAAAAAAAAAAAAACCCCACAACTTTTCTCAATCCTGTTTATTTTCCATATGTCTCAGAGTTTGGGGTTTTAATTTGATCACAGCTGCCTTTGCAATAAATAGACATTGTGGATGTGTGTGGGGGGCAGGGCAGTGGGGATGGAGAAGGGAAGTGTGTGGCCCAAGGAAGTTTAAAACATACTTCTTGCTTTTCAGAAGGTTATATGCTCCGTGGAGAGCAATAGCTTGGTTCTCAAACGTCATTGTGCATTAGAATGCCCTCGGGAGTTTATTAAAACAGACTGCAGGACCACACCCTCTGAATTTCTGATTCAGCAGATTGGGGCTGGGGCCCGAGAGTGTGCATTTCTAACATTTCCCAAGTGATGCTCATCCTGTTGGTCTGGGACCACACTTTGAGCAACAGCGCCTTGAGATATTTACCCTTCTATTCTTTTTTTTAAAAAGATTTTATTTATTTTTAGAGAGAAGGGAAAGGAGGGAGAAAGAGGAGAGAAACATCAATGTATGGTTGCCTCTTGCACGCCCCCTACTGGGGACCTGGCCTGCAACTCAGGCATGTGCCCTGACTGGGAATCCAGCTGGGGACCCTTCGCTTCTCAGGCTGGCGCTCAACCCACTGAGCCTCACCAGCCAGGGCTACCCTTCTATTCTTGTGAATCTCTTTTGTCATATTGATGTTGAAGTCACCACATCCTGATAAAAAAGTTATCCCATTTGGACCTTTACCGGCTTCACCCCCATAGGGTTCTCACCTGAAGGAGGAGGTCAGACTCAACTGTCTGATTCTCAGGAAGTCCGACTTTGTGAGGGGCAGCACCCTTGTTGACCTAAGGGGTCTCCATGTCTAGGAGAAGAGGCTTTTGGTATGGATGCCAAGATAGTGCATGTGAAGGGAGGAAGTTAAGGATTCTCCAGAACCCCACAGGGATGGCAAACGGCTTCAGAGCCTGGACAACTAGCTCCTTTTTGAGAGTGAGATCAGCCAGCTTTAGCATGCTGGCAGTACTTACCTTGTCTCACACTCCACCCTCAGACCTAATCAGCCCTTAAAAGTTTTTTGAGGGGCTCTCGGCTTCTTTAAACCATGGGCAACAAGAAGATTTTTGTTTAGTTTTATTCTTTTCACTTCAGTCTTCTCCAGGGAAGGGATACGCTCCCAAGGCCACCATGGCTATGGCAGCAAGAATTGCTGAGTGATCTCAGGAAAAAGCTGAATCTGAAAGGAGCTGGGACTTGGTGCACTCATTCCTGCCTCCCACTGGGGGGATTCTCTACTCAGTGCCAACTCTGGAGAAGCTTGGAAAAAATTTATGTATATGACGGGGTAGTTTTCTTACTAAGAAAACAAACATAGGAAGATCATTAATAGATGAAGCGTGTTTGCTACTCATTAGCTGGGAGACCTTGGGTAGGTTATTGCATCTCTCTGGACCTCAGTGTGCTGTAATCTGTATGATGAGTACCAGGCAAGTGAGAAAGGCTGTTAGTGGCACAATCATTCATAAGAGCAAGATGAGAGGCTTGTCAGAGAAGGACAAGGGCTGGGAGTTTTGAAGGCAGGTTCCATAGATTTGTTGATTGATTGAAACATTCTATCATCATGGTCCTCACCTTCAGGGAATTGAACTGACAAGATAATTAATGGAAACTAATTAATATAACCCCTCAACCTTTAAACTGTATCTGTCAACCACAAATATTCCCTGAAGGCCACTAACTCTTCCAGAGGAGAAGTCCAGACTCTCAGGAGGGAGGGGACTCCCCTCAGTGAAGTGGGCCTCTGACAGATTGCTGGGACCCAAGGAATTTGTGAGGGGCAGGGAGTGTCTCTTTCCTCCCCCAGCATGGAATTCTACCACCTCTACTTGTTAGAACATAACAATTAGACCTCCACCAACTTGGTGCCTTTTGCATACTTTTAGAGCACTGCTTTTCTTTCATTTTGTCTTCTAACAACTGCATCGAAATGTAATTCATACATCATGAAATTCACCCATTTATAGTGTACAATGCAATGGTTTTTGGTATATTCATGGAGTTGTGCCCCCATCACCACTATTAATTTTAGATCATTTCTGTCACCCCAAAGTTGTACCCATTAGCAGTCACCATGCCTGTATTGCAACCTGGCAGCTACTAGTCTACTTTCTGTGTGTCTGGACATTTCATATAAATAGAATCATATTATGTGTGGTACCTTTTTCTAAATTGAAGGAAGGAGACCAGGTAACACTCTGAAACACTAGTACCAAAAGCCCCCTTCTCCTCTTCACCCTGTCATGTCAGCAAACAGCTCCCTCCACCTGCTTGCCGCTGTGCGAGTGCAGGTGGTGGTGGTGGTGGTGTGCCCCATGTGGGACACAGGGGCTCTGGTTGATTAGGCCTTGACTGAAACGCAAGTAAGTATGGGATGGGGTGGAGCTCACTAAAGTGTAGGTGGGCCCTGGTTGGGGGCGGCAGCTTCCCAGAAGTCTGGGTTGAGTGACCAGGTCACCCCTGGCCATAGGGCCTGGACACTTCATTCCTAGAAAACCACAGGACAACAGGGGTCACAGCAACTTTCACCAACCTGGCAGGTCCAAAGACCACGCAAGATTCTCCTGGAAGAGACAGTGGGTGACTGAGAAGCATCAGCCACCCTGTTCCCTGTGGCTTCTGGGCAGTTCCACACCCCCTGCCGCAGCCCCAGCCACGGAGAAAGAGGGGACCAGGGGCTGCCAGGGGCTGGAAACTGTGCCAGCAGGTGGGGCCCAGATCCAAGGTGTGGCACAAGATGGTAAAGACAGACCCCAAGCTTTCGCTTCTCATCACCCTAAAAGGTGGTGGGTTTGACAAGACGAATGGGCTTTCTTCAAGATTCCAGGTAAAGGGGGCCAAAGAGTATGGAGGCAGGGTGGCCAGGAGCCAGCGACGGTCCCAGGGCGGGGGCTTGTACTCACAGTTGGGTAAGGTCAGCCAGGGGGCCAGGACAGCGCAGGGCGCCGTCGGGCGGGCAGCTGCAGGGCGCAGGGCAGTGCACCCGGCTCAGCGCCTGTGGCAGCGCAGGAAGCGGCAGCAACAGCAGCGCCAGAAGCAGCCAAAGTACTGGGAACGGCCACCCCATGGCCAGTGAGCCTGAGGATGGGCTCTTGCAGCTGGGCGGGTGCCCTTGACAGCCCTGGAGTGCGGCCGGCGTCCCTCTCCCCGCCCCTAGGTCTGTCCTCCCACCTCCTCCCTCCCGCCCGCCCCTTCCCCGCAGCTGCGCTCCCCGCAGCTGAGTTTCTGTTCTGTGACCCCATCACTTCCTCACTGCAGCTTTCCCTCACTATCCTGTCTGCCACATCTGCAAACAGCCCTAGTTCTAGGAGGCAGAGTTGGTAATGGTGCGTGCTCTGGATGAGGGGTAGGGGCTTCTGAAGTCTCGTCCCGGCTCCGCTGTAACTGAGTGTGAAGTTGAATGAGTTGTGTCATTCACCCCGACCTCTCCGATTTCATCTGTGAGGGGCAGACCCATCCTCGGACGCTCGCACACTCGCCGTGCCCACATCTGAAGGGTGAAAGTGTGCAGCTGAGAAGCTTCTCCTCTCTTTCGTTCTCAGCCCTAATTCCTCTCTCCTCCTTCCCCACGGTCTCCCTCCACACTCGAGCTATCTCTGTCCTCCCAACTCCCCAGTCCTGCCTCAGTATTGTGCTGGTAGTAACGGCTTTCCTCCTTATAGCGATTGGAGTCTGGTCTAATCTCCACTGTAGATGGTGAGGTACTAGAGAGCAAAATACAGTTCAGATTTGTTTTTGTATTCCTCTGGCTTTAATAGTAAAGGTTTGTTGAATGAATAAAACTGCTCTAGTAACATACAACAGTTACTTAAATGGGAGGCTAAACTTCAGAGCAAACTAGCAAGTGTTAAACCAGAAAAATGATATCCTGAGAGGTTACGTGACTTCCCCAGAGTCATGCAGCTCATAAGTAGCAGAAGCTGATTTGAACTCATATCTATCATCCATTTTCTCTCACCAATGCAAAATATTACTGTATGATCTACATACCAAGGACATTAAAAGGAGAATTTTATGGTAACCCTGGGGATCCATAATTTCCACTATTTAATTTCATCATTAAAACACTTTTCCTGCCTTCCTTCCAAGGACTCTATTTGGACTCTGGAAATCCTAGAGGTCTTTCTGGAAGAGCTGTGGATTTTGAGAGCTGGGAAGGTATCTAAAACGGTACAGACAGGAAGTAAAAACAGTTTCCTTTCTTCTGTTCTGAAGCCAGCTCTCACAGGCAGACTGGCTCGGTGACCAGTCTCTAGTCTTTTGGAGTCCCTTGCCCAAGGAAGGCAGAGTTTTAAAAGGCTATTTTAAAAAGTCATTGGGCTTTGCTGGATGACAGCATTGTGCTGGACGACATGAAGAACAAAACTAATGGCTGTAGGATTGTCTTCATTTTCTGGACCCCTGTCTCCAACTGTTTACCCGGCTGCTCTCCACCCTTCATACCCCTGCACTTGCTGTTCCCCTGACCTGGAATGACTTTTTTCTTCCTTTTCCATATTCCATTACATGAACTCCCAGTTGTCCTTCATGACTCATCCCAATGTCATTTCCACTCTAAAGCCTTCTCTGATTCAACCTAGCTGAGTAGTTGTGGCCGTAGCACCTGATTCTATAGCCATTGTTATAGTACACTGTAATTACGGCTTTAATTTTGCCTCCTCCCGTCCATTCATCTCGGTATTGGTAGGGCATGTCATAGCCCCTAGCTCCTAGTAGGTGCTCAGCATATATTGTTGAGTAAAAGAATGAATAAATGAAAACCCATGCATAGACCTATAGCATATGCTCAATGAATCATCTGAGAAGAGCTTAACAGCCTTGGCTTGATTTATTGCCAACCACGCTGGATCTATCTGAATTGGTATCAAGTAATTATCCCTTACTACTTTTGGGTCACATTTCCTGTGTTTTAGCTTTGTCAGAATTTGGTAGGGAAGTTAGGGTAACACTAGGATTTTTAAACATTCCCACCATATATCCTAAATTGCATGAAAAAAGGAATGAATAGCAAGGTGGTTGAGTGGCACTTATTTCAAATCTTGTGTTTTATGTGGCCCTTTCTTTTCACTCCAAAGCCCAGCTGTTACATAAAAAGAATGGTTGCTCCCACCCACCCCTGAAGAACCATATGATTTTGTGCCTGGGTATCCCTAGGGGCTACTTAAACTCCTGTAAGAAAAGAAAAGGGCAGTCAGGACACTTGGATTTTCCTTTCTGTTCGTCATCACCCATGTGACTTGGTCTTCGATTTCCTCATCTGTAGGAGGACGGGTTGGAGTTCTCAATCCTTAGGCTCTTCTAGCTCTAAAATGTAGGCCTTTGCGGATACTGGTGGAAGGAGTTGGAGCGCGTATGTTGACTTCTCATTGCTTGTGTTAGATTGGAAATAGAACCCAGTTTATGAAAAGGTAAAGTTGTTCATCTGAAAGAAAACTTATAACTGTAATGAGTTTTCATAAAATTTTTGTATCTCTGATTAATTTCAACTGTATCTTAATTATCACATCAGTTCTTGCAATGTACCTATTATCACAATCAATGTGATTTTGATTGTTTGTTATTATAACAAAATCACATTGATTGTTTGTTATAATCACAAAAGTTTGTTACAATCGAATTTACCTATCCTACTCATTAATATGTAACCTATTTAGAGTGTTTTTAAAAATGAAGAACTTCTATGTCATGTAACTATACTTATAGTTATTTTTGTCACAGACCTTCAAAAAAGCATGACCCACAAGGACTGCTAATTATATTTCACTGACAAACTAAAGTTCATGGAATTCACAAGAAGTTTATTCTACCTTAGAGATATAAAAATATCTCACATTACAACTCAGAAATCCTAGTAAAACTTTTCAAAATTCTAGAACAGGGCTTCTCATATTTTAAGGTGCAGAATTATCCTTTGGGAAGCTTTGAAAACAAAGATTCCTGGGACCCTCTCCCCAAAGATAGTCTAACTCAGTTGATATTGGGTGGGGCCCAGGAGTCTGTGTTTTAACAAGCGCCCAAGCAACTTGGATGCATGGGCTTCCCAGAGCACAATTTGTGAAACAGTATAATGGAAATTCTAGAATTAAATTTTCATTGAGAAGACAAAGCTCAAGAATCCTTACCATGGACTCCGGTATGCGTTAGCACATGCATACAAATAGTATGTGTGTATGTGTATAAAATTACTCAATTGATTGTAATAGTGAGATTTAAAAAAATTTTAAGGAGCAATCAGTTTACTTATTTTAATTTTTGGAGGCGTGGGGAATGAAGAATTTCACAAGATCAGAGATCCTGTTTTTCTTTATGACTCACTAGATCAAAACTCAATAGCATTTGATGTCACATTAAGACAGCAAAATAATGAAAAAACCTCAAGCAGGTTGGGTAAGATTTTCTGTTTCTTTGACACATACCCTGTTAGTACCATAACTGATATTTCTTCCCTCTTAAAAGCAGTGCGTTTACCTTTCCCTCAGAAGAAAAGTAGGGCAGAAGAAGAAAAAGAAAGTGTAAGGAAAGAAAAATACAGTTAGCCTGTGAGCTGTCCACTTTGCCACCTGGAACAAAAATAAACAAAAACAAAGAAAACAAAAAAGATGACCCCTAAAAGTTAACACTGTGAAATTTCACGCAACCTCCCTGTGACGTGCTTGGAAATTTCATCTTCCATTTCACTGTCTGCATGGTGTGAAGTCTGAGATGTGGCCAGCTGTCCGTCTCCAGCTCTGCCCTGGCGTTCCTGTGGGCTTTCGGAGGAACTAACTAGAGCTGCAGGCTGATGGGCCCCGAGCTGCAGGGATGGGCCTTGAGTGGAGGCTTCAGGATGGTCTGGGACGTGAAAGTCCTTCTCCAAGATTGCCAGAGAGAGCTAGAGAAGGGGCTTGCCATCTTGGTCCTGTTGCTAGAAGGATATGAATGAATTGGAGGCTGCTGTCTTCCTTCTCTTGTGAAAAACGCTTACCTGGTCTGGCAGTGATTAAAACTACAGAGAGAAAAACAGACATGACAGACAGGTGTGGGCAAAGAGTTTGAGGCCAGCGCCTCCCTTGAACTTCCCAAGTAATGAGCCAATACATCCTCTCTTATCCTTAAACTAATTGGAGTTGAGTCTCTCTGATTTGCAACTAAACTTCGTTATCTCTACTATCAGCCTTGCTGTGACCTTTATTTGACCTGTCTACTTTCCCCTTCCCTGCTGAGCTAGGAAAGAAATAGGACTTTTCTATTCTTGTCTCTGTCATAGGACTCACTTTTCCCCTTTGATTGATAGCATTTATCACTGTGCTGCTGGGAATAAACTGGTCCAGTGTGCGAATGAACGAATGAGTGTGAATGGGTGAAAAAAGAGGCAGTGTCGTAGAAACACAACATGCTTTTTAGAGAAGCTGCATTTTGCTAAATAATTCACCAAGCATGCTTTCTACTTCAGGGAAGGGCTCCTAGTAAACCGCATGATAAAATAAATAAAAAAAGAAGTAGGATTTGATTTAAAAAAACAAACAAACTGATGTAGAACTAACCAAAGTGTATAGCACAGGATATTGGTTGCCTGCTATGTTAATTGGCAATATTTAGGGAAAAGGTATTAAGGCTCAAGAAATTTGGGAAAAATTGGGTTAAAGTTAAGAAAAGTTCTTTACTAGACAATTTCTCAAAACTTTCAACATGCATTCTGAATCTCTAAGAGGGCCATAGTATATGCACAGGACTGGTGTTTCTTTGGGACATACTTTGAGAATACTGATTTGGGAATACAGGGTGAGGAAACAGAAATTTGTGGCAAAGAACCCCTTCACTAAACTGGAAGCCAGAGCTGACCTTGGCATGGTGATAGCTTACTAATATTGGACTTGGTAGTGATCGGAAAGATCGCCTGGATCCCTGTTCTTCTCCCCTTAGCCTTTGACGTGAACAGTCAGGGCTAGAAATCCCAACATTATCAATATATCCTTTTAGGGTAAGCATTGACCTCTGCAGTCTCCTTTTTCAAAATTACATTGTCATTTGAATTATTTTTTTTAAGAATAATTTTGAAGGGCCCCTGGGTGGTGTGAAGACCAGGGAACACAGTATAGGCGGTGGATGCCCCTCGATGCAGGGGAGGAGTACACAGGAAGCTTCCTCCCCGCAGAACTGTACCAGGAATGAACCACATGGCTTGCCCGCCGATGCATTCAGAACCGAGATTAGGGTCTGGAGAGTGAAGAAAACCTCTGTTTTCCTTCTGGCTGCTTTGCGAGGAGGTGGTGGCCCCCTTCTCTCACCCTCCTGCTCTCATCCTGTCCCTGCGGTCAGGCGTGGGTCCCATGGATAGACCCTCTTGCTCTCCTGTCTATTAGAGATGCACAGAAAGCTACACTGTCTGATGGTGCTGATAACACCTGTCACATTGAGTTATGCTTTCTGGACATCATGTCACATGTAGACAAATAGAGAGGCCAGTCATTACCCTAGGGTCTGCAAGGCGTTTATCAAAAGGGGAATCTCCTTCAAAGAATAGTTTGGAAATAGGCATCAGTACTGAGTTGTGCAGCATGGGGCTGACAGGCTAAGGGAATGGTACTCCTGTTTTTGGCAGAGGGGAGACAGCGGGAGCTGATTTGTGGCAGTGCCAAAGGCACTGTGAGAGGCAGCTTGAAGTGACAGCTGGCTGGAGAGACCCAGGAGGCAGCTGAACTGCACTGCTGCAGAGCAAGGGAAAGACTGAAATGGGGAAGACAAATTCAGGGATCCTAGCCTAATGGTTGTCATCTCTTAGAATCACTTTTGGGAAGTTACTTAAGAGGTGGATTCAAGGGCCTCATTGGGAGATTCTGCTTTTGTACATTTGGCTCAGGACAGGAAATGTGCATTTTAAAAGTGTCTCAGGTGATTTTTTCGGAAAAGGAACCCCAGTCCACTCTCTGAGAAACGCTGTTCCAGGGTAGTGGATGGAACCCAGGGAGAGAATGTCTGAAGCGAAGTGGGCTCAGCACGGTGTGGGGAGTTACCTGTGTTAGGGAGGATGAAGAATGGAAGGAGCCCTCAGAGAAGTTGGGAATGGGGTGACATAGAGGGAACAGACTGTTCACCCAAGGAACAAGACAAATGCCAGGCAAACATAAAGGAAAACTTCATTCTACCTTGAAATTGGGATATGAAAATTGAAGAAAACCTGATGTATGATTTCTACTAAATTAGCCAAAAGAAAAGTTACTTAAAGCAAACACCAAATGATAGAGAAATAATTATAAAAGAGATACATCCATGCATTTAAAGTAATTTCAGCTTTTTGGAAAGCAATACTGAAATTCCTGTCCAGACCCAGGCATATGGGAATGAGAAAGGATCTCACAGCAGCTGTGTCTGCCTGACAAAGCGGAGATAACCTGAATGTTCAGCAGTATTGTAGTGATTTAAGGAAACCGACTCACTTAATCAATGAGATATTGCAGTAATTTAAAATAATTGGACTAATTAAGAGACATAGAAAAGTTGGATATGTTAAATAAAAAGTTAGAATACAAAGTAATATTTACATTGTAAGTCCAATAATATAAACATGTTCCTTTGAGGAAAAGAAAACCGAAATTTATTTTCTGTCCCAGTCCTGCACCTCTAAGTCAGCTCAACGCCTCATAGACCGTGTTCCTGGTAACCTATAAAGCAAGCCACAGATACTGGTTGGTTTTCTGAGCAGTTATATGGTTCTCAGATGTGAACATTGTAACCCCAGTACTCACCAGTTTCATCAATGGTTTATTTTCCAATGCTTCCCTCTTCTTTATCGAGGTTAGGATGCCACTCCTGGCTGTATTAGCATCTGGTCTTTCTCTGCCCTGACTTGCACCTTCCCCTCCGACTCTGCTGTGACTGGCTCTCCCGGTTTCAGACAATGTCAAGTAGTAAAACCCACCGCAAGAGTCCTACAAAGTGTCTAAGTTTTTACTTAAAATATTTTTTGCATCAAAGTAATGTTCCTGCTAAGATTATCAAAATGATTTTAAACATTAAATATTAAAAAACATGATACTTTCTCATATTCCTGCTCCATCTACAGGCATGGCATTTCCTTCATTTCTAAATACTATACTTTTATTGCTACCTGTTTTAATTACTTATTGATATGTAACAAATTGCCACAAAGTAGGCAGCCTGAAATGATACATATTGCACAGTTTCTGTGGGTCAGGATTTTGGGCGTGATTTAGCTGGTGGACGGTGGGCACAGTTGGGAGCAGATCTGGTAACCTAATCTCTGTGTATCAACTTTCATAAAACTCTGATACTAGCTAGGTTCCTGTTGGAATGTTGGCATGATTGAAGTCTCTCTGTGAAACTGCTTGCTATGGTCAGCCTACAATGAGGACTAACTTAGGTTTCTTTGGGCTGGGGGAGGGGTGCACCATGCCGTGTTGCCTACATAGTTCGTGAAGTTCTCTTCCCCAAATCTTTTTCTACCTTCTGCACAGGTCTGCGATTCTTTCCCGGAATGATGTCCACAGAAGGTATCAATATTTAATAATAACATGATAGATTCTTTAAATAGGGTCTTTTTGATAAACATAAAATAATTAGTTGACAGTAATTGAACTCACATATAATTATGAGAATTATGTGTATATTAGTATTTACACATATACTAATTGGGTTGCCCAAAAAGTTTGTTTTTTTCCATAAGGTGGCTCTAGTAGCACTTAACTTTCTTTAACTTCATTCGAAATAATTTTGTTAGATTGTATCATGACAGCTGTCATATCAGTGTGCATTTAAAAAGTACTTATCAAAATTGGTGAATTTTTGTGTAGCCATTTTAATACTGAAGCTGGAAGAAAATACACAACTTTTTTTTGCATATTATGCTTTATTATTCAAGAAAGGTAAAAACACAACTGAAATGCAAAAAAAGATTTGTGCAGTGTATGGAGAAGGTGCTGTGACTGATAGAATGTGTCAGAAGTGGTTGTGAAGTTTCATGCTGGAGATTTCTTACTGGACAATGAACGCTCCCCGGTCAGGTAGACCAGTTGAAGTTGATAGTGATCAAATTGAGACATTAATTGAGAATAATTTTATACCATGTGGGAGATAGCCAATATACTCAAAATATCCAAATCAAATAAATTATTGGCAAAAGTGAAAAATGTGCCTTTTATTTTATGGAAAAAATTGTCCAGACTTCTTGGCCAACCCATAGCTTAGATATCCCTTTATACAGCAATGAGGTATGTTTTTTGGAGTGAGATTCTTGAACAAATCTCAAGTTTCCTTTCATGAAAACTGGTAAAATCTTTATCCCTAGAAAACAGTCTTCTTTTTGGTCTGTTATTTAGTTTTCAGGTGGCCTATTCTTTTCTATTCCCACACAGTCTGCTCTGGGGTGATCATTTTCATATATTAATGCTTGTATTATTTTTCTTCCGCCAGCTCTTGGTTTTTGCATCTGCAAATGTTCCAAGTTCATTTTAAGTATCATTACTTGTGTCATTAATATTGATGAGGGTGTTTTGCTTTTCTCCACACACAATGCTCTGCCCCTGGCAACTTGTTACCTGGAAAAGCTCTCTTCTGTGTGATGGGTACTAATCATTTGCCTACCTATTATGTTCTTCCTTTGGGAGCAGCACCCTGCTTCTCTTTTAGGCGAATCCTCTGCCCGCTCTTCGATGTGTTTTGTGACCCTATTGACCTGAAATGCAAAAAAAGATTTGTGCAGTGTATGGAGAAGGTGCTGTGACTGATAGAATGTGTCAGAACTGGTTGTGAAGTTTCTCCTTGGTCTTCAACTGTCTTGCCCCAGAGGTGCGGAGCACTTGACCTGGGTTAGTCCCATTAGACTTTCTCCTGGGAGTTTAGACTTCACCAAATGACTTGTTGACAGAGGTGGCTAGAGTTGACGCAATCTTCTTTCATCTGTGAGGTTCTGACTGAAATTCTTGGAATTGATTTTTTTCCCCATCCTTCTTGATGACTGCTTGTTCATATCTTCCTTCAGTTCTAGAACACCAATGTTCTGTCATCCTAATAAATTATTATTATTTTGTCCATATTTTTTAGAGTCAGTTTCAATTGCTTACAGCCAAAGAAACCAATCGTATACAAAGTCTCTCTACTTTTCTTTTCACGTGTGTTTTTTTTCCTGGTCTTTTTGCTCTGTTGACCACAAGCTAATGGACCGCTTCCTATTTGTTTTAGCAAGCAGACTGACTTCCTGATTGTGTTCTGAGTAAGAGCTTGCCCTGACTCAGTGGTGTCATGTAAGGAACTCTGATGAATGCCATGGAGAGCAACAAGAGGAGTGGGAGAGGGATTTCCCTCAGACTCTTAGCAAGACTGGGGAGGGGGAAGTGAGAAAGTCTGGCAAGGACTTGGGCTCAGCCATGTGAGAGTCCCTTACTCAAAGTGGTGGCAAGATTTCAGGGAAGGGTGAATAATAAACCAAGAGAGCCTGACATTAAGCCCCATTGCTCCCAAAGGCAACAGTTCCTTTTCTTAAGAGCTCACCGTTGTTTGGGACAATGAGAATGTCAGCAGTGAGCATGGCAGGAGCAGGATAGAGGCCCTTACTCTGGTTTTCTGAGCTCAGTGGAAGCCACCTGAATTGTAGGGAGACCCTGAAGAGGAAAGATACCTCAGTAAGGCCTGAGATTGAAATTCTTACAAAGTCCAGGAAGATGAGAATTCAAAATGGAAATTAATTTGATTTAATGAAAATAAAGAAGTAATTTTTTTTGCCTGTCTCAATTTGGTGATTTAGACTCATAACGGTTATAAACCCTCAAGAATTCTCATCTATAGATTAATTAGTGCATGAGTGTCAGTTCTGTTCAAAACATTAGCAAGACTGAGGATAAAGCAAAGACATAGGGCTCTGCTTCAGCCTTCTAAGAGCATACAGCCTTGTTGGAGAGAAATGACTCAGATGCTAATCACAGCATCTGACAACAGTTTAAGGGCTATACTTGTGCTTAATTGACAAATGAGTGGCTGGTTGAATAAGTGGTAAGAATTCAGTGACTGTAACATTAAAGGAAAATGGAAGGCAGAAAAATAATTTAATACATTTTGTCCCAGTAAGGGTAAGATTGCAGGGCAGCTTGTTCTTAGGAAAGGAACAGTTTGTTCCTGCAGCTCACTACTTCTCGGGGAGCCCATGTTTTACCAGCCTGTGGTCTCAAGGGTCCCTCCTCCAAAGATGGGAGTCAGGCTGTCTGGAACAGCCAGCAGAAATCAAGCAGGCTGATACAGTAATATGCTTGAAGATGTTTTCTGCTTATCCTTTTTCTCTGACTTCCCAAATACACAGCACTCATCCAGGCCAGTGTCAGAGGAGCTTAGTCCCCTTTCAGCAATAGGGCCCAGCGGCAGGGGATTATGGAAATTCAGAGTGGCTTTGTGTGTTAGGGACATGGTCCTCTTCTTCAATGCCAGTATCCAGCACAAGGTTGTTTGAGAGTCTCACTTAAAAAATTGTCAAATTAAGGCCACCTTGAAGCTCTGGGATCCGATGTAGGGAAGGTGAAGAGATCAGCTGAAGCTCTTGAGAGACCCAGGCTGGGAGGTGGGGTGGGTAGGGAAGGGATCGGGGAGTCACGATAGGTCTGTTTATCCAGTGGTGTTCTTAGAGGACACGTAACTCCCTTTTGGCGCTTGGTTTTACTGTGTATAAAGTGACCATAAGAATATAGATAAAGCTTTAATGAAAATCAAACATGAACATCTATATATCCTATATTAACACAGTAAGAAGTGGTCTTTCACTTTGCAAAAAGGATGGCCCCTTTTATAAGCATTCACAGTAAATCCATTTACAGGGCAATTTACCTTTCATTTAAAAGTAGAATTTGGTTTGCAAAATGTGATTGTATTTTTCAGCATAGAGGGAGTTCTGCATGTTTCCTTCCTCTATTCCTTCTTTACCCCTCCACCTAAGATAACAGTGCTTAACAGATGTTTAAGATATAAGCTGAAAAATTTCAAATTGGTGGTGGACTTCTCAGCAAAGATGAAGTAAGGTTCATTCTCCAGTGGCTTCTGGACTGACAGTGGACAGATCTGAGTTTTGGTCCAAGGTCCAAATAGCTGGGTTCCTTTGGCCAAGTCTTTGAATTATAGAGCTTTTGTGTTAGAATAGAATTAGGGGTCATCTAATCCAACCTTCTTTTGAGAAAGGCATTTCAACATCCTTGACAAATAAATTTTCTGGGCCTCAGTATGCCCATCTGTGTGATGAGGGGGAATTGATCTATAATTTGAATCAGGGCCCCAGATGGGAGTGGGAGGGTTGAGAATGTAAAAGTCAGGACTCTGAAGTCTAAAGGTAATGACATCACAACCTAGCAGAGGTTAAGCTGTAGATATAGGGTCTAAATAAGAACCCTTGTGGAATTGAACTCTATACATTCTCTCCCTCTTCACAGGGCCACCCTCCTATGGTTACTAGTGAGGAAAAGTTCTGAGACCTTGAGATACTTGCACTTTGACCTGGAGCTGCTCACAGCTCTACTGCTACATTTTAAAAGGAAGACAAAATCAGAATGTCAAGTGAGCTCTTTTCATACTTCAGCGGAGCATTATTCCAAGGCTGAGCAGCCTCACTGGCTTCTTCTCCATTGCTTCAGGCTCTCTGTCCTTCCTCTACCCACTGCCTACCTACCCCAACCCTTTTTTTTTTTCTTTCCTTTCCTTTCTTTTTCTGTCTTATTTTTTTTTTTAACAGCATGCAAACCTCAAGGGCATGCAGTTGGGTTTGGCTGAAATCAGCTGAGTGTTTACAGGGTTTATTCAAGGAAGAGCCCTTGGGTCATTGTCATGGCAATTTTGATAATCCTGACAGGGTGCAGATGTGGCTGTCCGGGGCACTCTGAGAGTGCCTCCCACTCTGCAGCCACAGTCACTGCTTGGGGCACATGGGCTCGCTTACCCTCTTTTAGTAATCTATGCACACAAAAGAGTTCTCAAAATTTTAGTTATGAAAACCCTGGACCAAAAATATTTTATCAAAAACTTTATCTGGAATGAGGAAAAGGCTCTGCAAAGGCTGGGTGAATCACTGGTAGGACCGGACAAATGGGCTGTTTCTGTGTAACTACATTGCTTCTTTACTGCCTAACGCATCTGTTTACCTCTTCAATCCTACTTCCCCCTGCTGCACCCAGATCTGGAACATGAACTCCTCAAGGCCAGGGATCTTTTCCAATTCATTTCTTGATGTCTCCAGTGCCTATCACTCTGCCTAGGAATGGGGAATGATTGCCAATGTGTATGGGGTTTCTTTTGGGGGTGATGAAGATGTTCTAAAATTAAATAGTGGTGACGGTTGTATAACTCTGTAAATATACTAAAACCCATTAAATTATACGCTTTAAAAGGGCAAATTGTATGGTATGTTAATTATGTGTCAATAAAGCCGTTATTAAAAAATAAAAGAAGCAGTTACCTGGCCTAAGGGTTTAAGAGTCTCCTGGACTTCGGAGGAGAGGCTGCAGGGGTTCCAGAGAATAAAAACGAATCAACAGACCCTTGCAGCAGGCTGTTCATGCTAATAAGTAATGTGTATGTGCAAACCAATTCCATCATCTGCAAATGGCCATCTCCTTTTTATTTCCATTTATTCCGAATGTGGGCTGATACAAATGTAGCTTGGGTGGGGTCCGCTTGATTCTGCAGAGTGTTCTACAGGTCCTCTCAGTTCCTGCTAGCTGCATACCAGTGAAGGAACCCAGGGCTGTCCTGGGCTGTTGCTCTATGTGGCTCTTTGATCTTTATGAAGTACCTGTTTGAGGTTTCACCTGCTCTATAGCCGCCTTTTCTCTAGGACTCAGTTTGCTGGAGGATAACACCGTTCTATCTTCATGATACCATTACAATGAGAGACTTTCCTAGAAGCTGCCAGTACTATGCTGGTAAACGAGCTCTCCTGAAAAGAGGTGATGTATCAAATGGCAGAGCCTGGACTAGAGCCCCTTGAAGGTGGGTGCATTTAATCACCAGACTGCTTCACTCACTCCTATAGCACTCACGTTAATTCACAAGATCCCTTGCTATAAGGTCTTCAAAAGGAAATGAGCCACGTCAGGGACATCTTGGACTAAGTTAAGCTAAGAAAAGGGGTGTCATTCTAAAACCTCCAGCATGGCTGATTTCAAACTACCAATGCGAACACAGAGTCGGGAAGAGAGGGGCGTGCTTCGCTCTAGGGAGGTGGAATGAGCCGGCTCCAGCGCACCATCGCTCTCAAGGAAGCATACTCTGGTGGCTCTTTCACCAATTCTTCAGGCGCATTCAGATAGGTGTTTCCTAGGGTATTCAGAACACATGAAAGGTTTTCACCTTTTTTCCTATATAAACTTATTTGACATTTGTGCAGGCACAGAGGACAGGAGTGAGTTATTAATGAGGAAATGATATGTAAGTTTTGATGTGAACAAATGCCACACCAAACTACTGATGGACTCAAGTTTGTTTGCTCTCTTGTCAATTTGGGAAAGCATATGACTGTGGGGTAGATCCATATAAATTATGTGGGGCTTAAATGTAAAATGGTGGATTCTTTTTGTATATGCTGTCTGGTTTCTAATCTCCAACCTGGTGAGAAAGTACCATACCATCAACAACTTTTCTTGGGTTTCCATCCTTACTTTTGCATTCTTTCTAATTGCAGGACATTTTCAACAACTCTCAGAAGAAACACCATATGCAGTAATAGTCACTCTTTATTCTCACTCCCTCTTCCCACTGTCCTGACATCCCCAGGCACTAATCCACTTTCTGTTCCTATGGATTTGCTTATTTTGGACATTGCATACAAATGAAATCATACATTATGTGGTTTTGTTGTGTCTAGCTTCTTTCATTTAACAAAATGTTTCCAAGTTTCCTGCATGTCATAGCGAGTATCAGCACTTTATTCTTGTTTTCTGTCAAATTATATTATGTTGTATGGATATACCACATTTTGCTTATCCATTTATCATGCAGTGGACATTCGAGTTGTCCACTTTTTGACTATTATGAATAATGCTGCTCTGAACATTTGTGTAGAAGTTTTTATTTCTCTTGGGTGTATGTTTAGGAATATAACTTCTCAGTTATATGTAATCTATTCTTAATCTTTAAAGGAATTACCAATTGTTTCCCATCATGTTTGCACCATTTTACACTACCACCAGTAGTATCTGAGAGTTCCAGTTTCTTCCCATCCTTACCAAATATTTGTCTCTGTTTTTTATTATAGTCATCCTAGGGATGGGAAGTGGCTTCTCACTGTGATTTTGATTTGCATTTTATCAATGATCGATGATGTTGAGCATCTTTTTATGTGCTCATCGGCTATTTGTCTATCTTCTTCGGAGAAATGTTTACTCAAATTCTTTGCCTATTTAAAAATTGGGTTATTTTTCTATTTATTAGTGAGCTGTAAGGGTTCTGAATACAAATATGTTGTCAGATATGTCACTTGCAAATATTTTCTCCCATTCTCTGGGTTGTCTTTTCACCTTCATGATGGCATCATTTGATGTACAAAGTTTTCAATTTTGATGAAGTTCAATTTATCTATATTTTATTTTGTTGCTTTTGTTTTTGGTGTCATATCTAAGAAACCACTTTATAACCCAAGATTATGAAGATTTACTCCTACATTCTATTCTGCAAGTTTACAATTTTAGATTGTACATTTAGGTTTATGATAAATTTTGAAATGACTTTTATGGATGATGTGAAGTAGAATTACAGCTTGGATATCCAGTTTCTCTAGCACTATTTCTTGGAAGACTGTTTCTTCATTGCATTGTCTTGGCATGTTTATCTAAAATCATTTGACCATAAATATGATAGTTTATTTTTGGACTCTTAGTTCTACTCCATTGATCTATATATTTATCCTTATGCTAGTCTCACACTGTCTTGATTACTTTGTAATACATTTTGAGATATTTTATTATGAAAAGATGTTGGATTTTCTTTAAATACTTTTTCTGTCTATTGAGGTGATTATGTGGTTTTTATAATTTATTTTATTAATGTGGTGTATTATAGTGCTTGATTTTTTAGTGTTAAGCCAACTTTGCAATTCCCTTTTGTTTTTAACTAAGACCTTGAAAAAATAGGAAAGTCTGGTTACTGTCTTCTCTTGCTTTGTGGGGGCGGGGTTCCTTTTGAATTAGGTTCAGCCTAAGTGTGACTCACTAAGCCTAGCCTTAGGATTTCTTTGCAGGAGAAACTGGGGTCTGACAGCTATATATCTTTTGGGGATGTTATTGACTGAATGTTTGTCCTCCCCCCTCCAAATCATATTTTGAAATCCTAACCCCAGTGTGATGGTATTAGGAGATGGAGCCTTTGGGAGGTGACTAGGTCATGAGTGTGGAGCTCTCACAAGTGGGATTTGTGCCTTTATTAAAGAGACCCAGAAAGCTCCCTCACCTTTTTTTTTATTCATGTGAGGACACAAAAAGACGGCTCTCTGTGAACCAGGAAGCAGGTCTTCATTAAACACTGAATCTGCAGCATCTTGATCTTGGGTATTCCAGCCTCCAGAACTGTGAGAAATAAATGTTTGTTGTTTAAGCCATGCAATCTATGGTATTTTTGTTATAGCAGCCTGAAATGACTAAGACAGGGGGCAATGAGATGTCATATTTTCTGTCCAAAGGAACAGGAATAGAGCTAGCAGGGCTGGATATGGTGCATGATCAAAGGTGTTGGAATTGGGAAATCATAAATGGCCTGAGGCTCATGGCTGGACAGGAGTGGGATTCATAGGCAGGTGCACATAGCTATGTCTCAGGTAGGGAACAGAATGGAAGGGAGAATAAGTAGAGTGGAGTGGGGTGCACATGATGAAGTAAGAGAAGGGAGACCCTGAGGCAATGTTGTTTTAGAAGTTTCATACCACTCATGTGGGACTGATCATTCCTGCTAGGCTTTCAACATATGTGGCCCCAATCACTCATATAGAGTGATAGTGGACTTCTCTCAATATCTTCCCCACCACTGGGGCCTTTCCAACCCATGAATATACTCTGCTGCTGTCTTTTTGGAGCTGGGCTAGTTTTCGGCTCAGTCAAGGACTGGGCAGGTAGAGGTGACTTCTTCCAAGGCCTCAGATTGTTGATAGTAAGAACTCTCTGGATTCCAGAAGGTGGTCCTTCTACCTGGTGTCCAACATGACTGTGAATGGATTTAGAAAGACATTAACATTCTTGAGTTAATTTAGCCCAAGGTGCTGTTTTGCTTAGGATGATTCCTTTCTGAAGGGCTTACAGCCAGGGATCATGTGAACTAATGTGAGGGCCTTATGAGTGAGTGGGATAGTCCAGTGATAAAGAGCACCAGCTCTGTTTTTAATTATATTTTATTGATTATGCTATTGCAGTTGTCCCAATTTTTCCCTCTGCCTCTTTCCACCCAGCACCTGCTACTCCCTCAGGCAACCCCCACGCCATTGTTCATGTCCATGGGTGATGCATAGGTTCTTTGGCTACTCCATTTCCTATACTGTGCTTTACTTCCCCATGGCTATTCTGTAACTACCTACTTGTACTTCTGAATCCCCTGACCTCTTCATCCATTCCCCCATACGACCCTCCCATCTGGCAATCATCAAAATGCTCTTCATATCCATTTTATTTGTTGTATTTGTATTTACAACAAATATGTATTTGTTGCCATTTTATTGTTCATAATTTTGATCTTCTTCTTTTTCTTAAATCCCTTTAACATTTCATATAATAATGGTTTGGTGATGATGAACTCCTTTAGTTTTTTCTTGTCTGGGAAGCTTTTTATCTGCCCTTCAATTCTAAATGATAGCTTTTCTGGATAGAGCAATCCTGGCTGTAGGTCCCTACTTTTCATGACTTTGAATATTTCTTGCCAATCCCTTCTACTTTGCAGAGTTTCTTTTGAGAAATCAGCTGAAAGTCTTATGGGAACTCTCCTGTAGGTAACTAACTGCTTTTCTCTTGCTCCTTTTAAGATTCTCTCTTTATTTTTAATCTTTGGCATTTTAATTATAGTGTGTCTTGGAGTGGGCCTCTTTGCATCCATCTTGTTTGGGACTCTCTGTGCTTCCTGGACTTGCATATCTATTTCCTTAACCAAATTAGGGAAATTTTCTTTCATTACTTTTTCAAATAGATTTCCAATTTCTTGCTGTTTCTCTTTTCCTTCTGGCACCCCTATGATACGAATGTTGGATCACTTGAAGTTGTCCCAGAGGCTACTTATACTATCCTAGATTTTTTGGATTCTTTTTTTCTTCTTATTCTGATTGGCTGCTTTTTGCTTCCTTGTGTTCCAAATCATTGATTTGAGTCTTGGCTTCATCCACTCTACTGTTGTTTCCCTGTAAAATGCGCTTTATTTTAATTAGTGTATCCTTTGTTCCTGGATATTTTTTATGCTGCTGAGGTCCTCACAGAGTTCCTTGAGCATGCTTATAAACAGTGTTTTGAACTCTACCTCTGATAAATTGCTTATTTCTATTTTGTTTAGTTCTTTTTCTGGAGTTTTGATCTGTTCTTTCATTTGGACCATGTTTCTTTGTCTCTTCATTTTGGTAGCCTCCCTGTGTTTGTTTCTATCTATTAGGTAGAGTTGCTATGACTCCCTGTCTTGTTAGCATGGCCTAATGTAGTAAGTGTCCTGTAGGGTCCAGTGGCACAGCCTCCACTATAACCCAAGTAGGGTACTTGAGGTATGCCTTCGTTGTGGGCTGAGTACACCCTCGTCTTGTAGTTGAGCCTTGATTACTGTTGAAAGGTTAATGGGAGGGATTTACCCAGACCAGTCAGCTGTAAGGACCACTGACCACCAGCCTCTGCCCTCTGTGGAGGACGAGCTGTGCAGGGGCAGGGTGGTGATGCTGTGATATGGTTTGTAGGCGTCCACTGGGTATACAGGTTCTGGGGATTCCTGGGTGGTATAGGCCACAGTTAGCCCCAACCTGTGTTTTTCCCTGGGCCACCCTGACTGAGTATAAAGCAGTCTGAGATGACTGCTACTTGTGTTGGGCTTGGAGATTCCCAGGGGAAGCCAAGCTGTGAATCTAGGTTGTTTGCTGCTAGTGCTGGGCCTGGGGCCCCTTAGCAAGAGGTATGAGGGGGCTGGGGCTCACTAAGGCTGGCTGTTGCTTGTTTGAGAGGATTTAGGAAGTTGTGAAGCATAAGCCAAGACAAGCCATTCATGTTGAAAAGCAGCTTGGGTGGGCCTGTAAGTTCGGTGGGACAGAGTCTCAGGGAATCTCCAGGAATGAGCAGACAATGTTAGGCAGGTTGGTGGAGTCTCAGCTATGGCACCAGTCTGCCAGCTGTGTGACTCTGTGGGGGGAGAGTTTAGAAAAGGGACAATGGCCCACCTTTAGTCTGGGAGAACGCTGTCCCCCAGCTCTTGCCTTGATGCCAGACACTTTATTTCCTCACTGAATGCCACTTGTGCCTTTCAAGATGCTATCCCAGTGCTAGAGCTCAGAGAGAGTGAGTCTGATTAAGTTGGTGTGTGGGTTCTTTAAGAGGAACTGCTTAGGATTCCAGAAGTTTCTTCCACCAACTCAATCCCCATTGGTTTTTGCAGCCAGAAGTTATGGGGGCTTATCTTCCTGCCACTGGAACCCTGGACTGGGGGGACCTGATGTGGGGCTGGAACTCTTCACTGCCAAGATATCGCTCTTGAATTTTTATCCACCACAAGTGGACGTGGGACCAGCTTGATCCATGTCTCCACCCCTCCAACTGGTCTGGATGGGTGTAGGGAACCATTCCATGCATTGAGGAAATGTAGCCCAGTCCCTCTCTCATAAAAACATGAGGGGAGTATGAGTTGGGAAGCAGGCCCCCCGTGTGTGGATGGGTATTCTGGGGTAAATCAGGTCTGCCTCTTTTTCCTAGAGATAAAACTTGCTATGCCGAAACCTCACCCGGGATTAAAAGAACAAACGCTGATGCATATCTGGCTTCTGAAGGCTGGTGCTGAACCTCTCAAGTCCTGCCCATCCCCTTTCTGCCTTTACATTTGCAAATATCTTTCTTTGATGTCCTCTCCTTTGTTGTCTATCACCTGATGAGGACCTGTGCATAGTAAATGAAAACCACCCTCAATGTAATGTGCCCAGAAAGACAATAAAAGGCTGTCAAAGCAGGGGTTGGGGCCCTCTCTCCTCTGGAGAGAGTAGCTGAGGCATTCCAAGCTACTCTCAGGCCTCCTCGCTCTCTCCAGCCTGCTACTGGGCCCTCACTCTCAGGCCTCCTTGCTCTCTGGCCTGTTCTCAGGCCCCCTTGCTCTCTGGCCTGTTCTCAGGCCCCCTTGCTCTCTGGCCCACTCTCGGGCCCTTTCTCTCTGGCTCTCTCTCTCTGCTTCAGAGGGGATCTGTGTAGTCCCCAAATTCCATTCCCCCAGATTTCACGTGTGGATTTATTTACACATCAGCCGCGGCATACGGACTCTGCGGAACAGGATCCACGATGGATAGATATGGTTTCTTTAATTCTATTGTTGTCAGACTTCCATTCAACGTGATTTCTGATCATTCTGAGTGATGGTTGTTCTATATTTTAGTTGTAATTTTGATGTAATTGTGTGAGGAGGCGAGCCGTGTTTATCTATGACACCATATTGACTGGAAGTCTCAAGGGCACCAGCTTTACTGTCACAGATACAAGATCTCTGTCATTTGCTGTTTACTTAATCTCTCTAAGTCTCAGTTTCCTTATCTGCCAAATAGAAATACTATGAGTACCTGCCTATTAAGTTTTATCCACCATGTATAGGGAATCTGTAAACAGTACCTGGCCCGTGAGTGTTCAACAGCAGCAATTGCTATGTATAATTAATGATGTTTATAGTGGTATAAATTCTCTGGCCCTTTACTCTCCCCTGATGATTATCTGTTAGAGGATCGGGCACATTTTGAAGAGTACAGGAAGTACTCTATCCTGGAGATAAACTGGGAAAAACAAGAAAGGAATAGAAAATTTATTGACAAGTTTGTTTGGATGTGCATGGAAAAATGAGCTCTTATATTTGCACTTGATTTAGTTTTTCCAGTGAAAGAAATGCTAATGAGTGTGATTAAATGGCTGTGCTTAATCCTACAATTTGAGGGAAAAGAAGTCACTAGCAGGTTGATTATTATTATTATTATTCAAGATAATCAGGCTCATTTGTAGAGACTGATTAAAAATAAATGTCCAAATGAAAACACTGCATTTAAATTAATGAAAGTTGGAGCCCCAACTAGTTAAGACAGTAATCTGTGATACCGTAATAAGATTAAAGCAATTAAGTTATTGGCGGTATTTGAGCAAGAACATGTGTATGTTTTATCTTTGCTCTCTAAGAATGGGGAGTAGAGATTTCCAAGTCTTATGCTTCAATGAAAACATTTTCTCACTCAGATATTAGTAGTTTCATTCAGTAACTTTTGTACCTTCTCTGACAGGCAGATAGAATTTTATAAATTCTGACAGGACCTGATAGATATGCCTCAATGAAAGCTTCTTTGAATCAGTTCACCATTAGTCATTCCTTTTTTTAATCCTCACCTGAGGGCTATTTTTCATTGTTTTTTTTTAAGAGAAAGAGGGAGGGAGAGAGGAGAACATCGATGTGGGAGAGTGACAGAGAAACATCAATTGTTTGCTTCCCATATGCACCTGGACAGGGGATTGTACACACGTGGACTGGTATGTGCCCTGGCTGGGAATCAAATCCACAACTTTTTGGTTAGGGGATAACAATCCAACCAACTGATCCACACCAGCCAGGATATCACCAGTCAATCTTTATTGGCTTGCACTTTTACATGAGATTAAACACTCAGCACAAACTCGCACTTTAGATAGCAGATCCTGGTCTAGGGCATTAGGACTCTTGACAGAAGAATACGGCCTAATTTTTGCCAACGCTGCCCTTCATTCATCTGCTGAGACACCAACCCTTTTAGTTCTGGCATACCTTGCTTTAAGAAATGTTTTCTCCAGAAAATGAAATGTTTGCATTCAATTCTATTTTAAGTGTTGAAAGGTAGCTCTCCTTGTAAATTCATTACATGGTGGCTCTATTTCTTATGCCTCCAGTTCCCTTTCACCTGCCTCTTCTGCCTGTGAAAGTGCTCGGGGGACGCCGGTATCCGGAAGTCCTTTTCCTCAGCCCCTGGCAACCACAGGCCAACTCCCTGTTTTTATGAGTTCAGTTTTTCTTAGATTTCATGTATAAGTAAGCTGATATCGTATTTATCTTTCTCTGACTTATTTCACTTAGCGTAAAGTCCTCACCGTCCATCCATGTTATTGTAATGCAAGATTTCCTTCTTTTTCTTTTTTTTGCCTGAGTAATATTTTCTGTGTATGGATTTTCTTTATTTGTTCCATTTGTCGATAGACACTTAGGTTGTTTACATGTCTTGGCTATTATAAATAATGTTGCAGTGAACATAGGGGCAAGCACTTCTTCATAATAGTGATTTTGTTCCCTTTGGATATACGATTATATCCAGGAATGGGATTGTTGGATCATACAGCAGTTCTATTTTTAATTTTTGAGGAACCTCTATACTATTTTTCTATAATGGCTGTACCAATCTACATTTCTACCTACAGTGCAAAGGCTCTTTCCTTTTTTAACACCCTTGTCAGCATTTATCTCTTGTCTTTTTAATAATAGCCAGCTTAACAGGTATGAGGTGATATCTCATTGTGGTTTTGATTTGCATTTCTCTGATGATCAGTGATGTTGAACACCTTTTCACGAACCTGTTGGCCATTTGTATATCTTCTTTGGAAAAATATCTATTCAGTTCTCTGCCCATTTTTAAAAGCCGGATTATTATTATTTTTTGCTATGACTTTCTTATACATTTTAGATATTTGCCCACATTGATATATGATTTGCAAATATTTTCTCCCATTCCATAGGTTGCCTCTTTATTTTGTTGATTGTTTCCTTTGCCGTGCAGAAGCTTTTTAGTTTGATGTAGTCCCTCCCACTTACTCACTTCTCCTTTCGTTGTTTGTGCTTTTGGCGTCATATTTAAAAAATCTTTGCCAAGTCCAATATCAAGGAGCTTTCCCCTATGTTTTCAGGTCTTACATTTAAGTCTTTAATTTATTTGGAGTTAATTTTTTTGAGTAGTGTAAGATAGGGGCAGCCCATTTTCTGTTTTCAGTGTTTCCTTGCTGTTCTAGTACTCAACTTTGTGACCCTAGGCAAGTCAAATAAACGCTCTTAGCCTCATCTCAAAAGTAATAGGCAGTATATTAATGATCTCCTGGACAATTGTGAGTATTAAACATATTAATCCTACATAAATATATGTATAACATGTTTAGCACAGCATTAACCATAAAGTATGCATAGTAATTGTTCATTTCCTTCCCCTTTAAAAACTTCCTATCACAAGGTATTACATGCTAATATGAATGCTTAATGAGTTACCATCCTTTCTAATGTTCATATTTTATTCTAGGTAATTAGCGCAGTCATTCATATAGATGTGTTTTGTGGGCCTCTATGTTTTTCAAAACTGTTAACTTTAACAGTTGAAAATGAAGCCATAAAATATAAGGATCTGTTGTTTCTAAAATTTTACCTAGTGAATTTGACCCTAATTGTATAGATCTGGTAAGATACTTGAATTATTTAAGTAGGCTGTTATAGCCCACATTATTAGGGTATCTCTCCTGTCTGAAAATTTCACTATCGCTGAGATGCCTAAAAATGGCCACCAGCACTGAGAATGTTATCATCTCTGATGGCACAGACAGCAAGAAAGAGGCTCAGGAAAGGCAGCATGCCAAACACCACAGTCCTCCCAAATATTGCTGTTTTGTCTTAACAGGCATGTTTTTGTAGCAAACCTATCTGACAGAGGTGAATTTGGCATCATTCTCTAAGGATTTTGGGCCTCATGATAAAGTAGTTCCGAATATTCTGTGGTGAGAGGCACTGTGTGAGGAGCCAGAGATTTCCTTGGGGCCACTTTAGCCATAACAGAGATAGGACCATATGCAGAGCGAGGGGAATTCAGGAGACAAGACTCTGAAGGACTGGGACTTCAGGGAGGGTATGGATCACTAGATCAGGGACACAGTCCTGCCAGATTTCTTAGCATTTTTGAATCCAAAGAGCTTAAAACACCTTCTCAACCTATGTAGGAAGGGAAGAACTGTCATAATTTCCACCCACTTTAAGGGTGAGGAACTGATGAGCAGCGGAAGATTCAAGCTGTCTCTTACTTGGCTCCTGTTTGTCTTTATCTTTAGTACCTTGGTATAATCTGCTGCAGCAACCACACCACTGTTTCAATCATTCCCCAATTATGCCAGGTTCCTTTCTCAATTCTGGTGTAGAGGAGGGAGATATACTGATCCCAATTTACAGTTGAGAAAACTGTAGCTTAGAAAGCTTAAATGACTTAGCCCAAACTCATCGGGTTAGTCACGGCAAGGCTGGGACAAATTTAGGCCTCCTGGCTGCCGGTTAGTTTATTGTACAATTTCGAGAAGTAGAGGTCCAAGGAAGCTGCCTCAGTGCATGCTGAGTGTCTCCATCCAGGACAGCAGATGGAGCAGCGGGTAGAAGAAAGGAAGCGCTACCTAGCCATCAAGCTCCATGGACTCCTTACCCAAGGCTTCTCCTGCTGGCAACTGAACCACTTTCCAGAGTCAGCGTTTAGTGACGTTTGTGGAAACACAAAGAATTTAGCACACAATACTCTGAACTGTAAACTCTGGTAAATAGGATTGGGGGTGGGGGAAGATTTAAGTGGAAGAGACAACTGCTATAAAGACTTAACAGACATTCATTAAGCTCCACAGATAAAGCAAATAAAAGATCAAAAACCACAAGAGGGGAGTGAAAGGAAGATCCTAAATCATTAAGATGCAATGAGGTCCTGCCACAACTTATTAATCAGATCATGCTCAGGGGCACTGGCGTGGTATTCACAGGAACTTCAAGAAGGAAGGCTTCTTTGCACGCCATTTTAGATGAGAGCAGGGTCCTACTGACATGCATAGATTTAATGTCATCTGCCTCGTACTACTGTTTCTCCTTCCATCATTTCTTACTGTTTCTATATGCGATTTCTTGCTTCCTTGCTCTTTTGCCTTTTGTTCCTTCCCTTTCTCCTCTCTGCTGCCCCCTCCCCTCCCCTTAAAACAATTTCTGCTCTTTTTCTTTCTCTACCCACTTCTGCCTTTACTAGCTGACTCCCACCTTCTCTCCCTGCCTTTTCATTTCTTACCCTCCTCAGACTCTCCAAGGACTTGCTTTCCTCCTCTTCCTGTACCCCCACTGCCCTGCACACTCTCCCTGTAGGATTCAGTCTGCTGTGTGCAGGTCAGGGGTGGGGGCGGATTCACACAGCACTCCTCCCTGCTTTCCCAGTCACATTGCTTTCAGCACTCTGCTGAGAGGAGCGGAGGGTAGAACAATAAAAACAGTTCATCTGGTCCTAAATTGTTCACTGTTATCATTAAATCAGATGTCCTCGGATTTCTATATAAAAATCAAACATAAGTAGGCTGAAAAATATCTCCCTTTGTCTTTGGATATTAAAAGGACATAACTGAAAAGAATATTAACTGTTATGAAAAACAAGGTGCTCATTTCTCACTTCATGCTGATCAGCACAGGTTTTTCTGAAGAGAATGCCAGCGTGGCTTCCCATCCTCCTATTCTCCAACCTCCCCTCAGAAGAGATGGAACAGATTCTCAAGAGCTGAGCAATATCTTATTGCAATTTTTATACAGTTTTTGAAGTAATTGCTTGTAAATGAAAGAGAAGAATTAAAGAACTTTGGGGCAATGCTGTGTCACTTTCAATAAGTCAAGAAGGGAGAGTGGGTGTTAAGTGGCAGGACAGAAGTGCTCAGAGAACAAACTGTGTGTGTGTGTGTGCGTGTGTGTGTGTGGTGTCGTCTCTGCACCTTGAAGATCCACTCCAGTCTCATGAGTTTTCTAAAATTGCTGGTGACACTGTGGTATGACGAATATCTGTGCTCCCTTCCATAGTAAGGCTCTGGATGCACCCTTCACACATTCAGTAACAGGAAAAAGCAATTTTCCATACACCAGGGGGGGTGGCGATTTAAGCACTGCAATGATTAGTGATTTCATCAAGTTGTGGGTGACCCCCTGCTCACTTTGTATATTAGATGTTAAAAAGGGCAGGGAGAAAACTTGACAGTGCTTGTTGATTGAAGTTCTAAGAGGAACTTTCACGTAGATAAAATCATTCTGAGAAAAGCTAGGGTGCTGGGAAATTCTGAGTGAAAAGGAGAGAAATAGAGAAAGAAAAAGACAATAATCATAACAGAAAGATTCCTCAAAGTCTTTCTGATTTTAAGTAATGTTTACACATATCTTTAGGCTGTTTGGTGTGTCGATTCCATATTGAATGGGTTTTCAGCTCATTCCTAGCACCATGTTCTCTCCTCTCTTACTTCTTCCGCTTACTTTCCCCACCCGCTTCTCTCTCTCCTCCATTCCTCTCCTTTCCCTCTTCCTTTTCCTCCAGAGAGAAGCTGTAAAATGCCTTCCAAAGAGGCTGACTATAATGGTGACTTGTTGTCATGGAAACACAGATTCCAAGAGCTGGAGTCCTGCTGGAGTAATCTAGTTTCAGACCCTACTTGGGTCAGAGGGCAAGCCTGTCCCTAGGATTTCTGGACAAGGAAAACCAGGAGATACAAGGTCATTTGAGGTATAAGTCGGTGCCTACAGAGAAAAGCTCAAAAAATGGCATCTAAATAATTATTTCTTATGTTTCACACTATCCATAATTACATTTGTTGTAATGTAAGTAGATAAATGTATCTGTGTTTAAGGGGATGAAAAATAAGAATAATTGCAGTATTTTTCTGATGTTTCCTTACTATTCTTTATTTATAAAATGATATAGTACATGTCTCTGGGGAAAGGATCACAGTTTGAAGGAGTTTTTGCCAACTCTTTCATATCAAACCTGATGCAAAGAATTACTGCTTTAGGAAAATAAAAAAGTTCAGTTTTATAATGCCAAAGTTACCTTTGTTTTTTCAAATCAATAGCATCATATTTTACAAAGCACGTCATATTTTACTGAGATGATTTCATTTTGGCCCAGTATTTCAACCTGGATAACAGGGGACTCATCTCTATCTCAGATCCAGATTTCTAGAATGTTCAGTTTTCCTCTTTCAAATCTAAACACAGGTATGAGGGCTTTTTCTCCATTGCCTCACACAGTGTTGAGGGTCACACATCTCTTGGGTATTATGTGCCGTCCTATATGGGGGCACAAGTAATGGCAAGGAGTGAGCAAAATTCACTAAATTTTTTACCTTTATTTAATTTGGGGGAAATCATCTCTTTTTAAAAATTATCCTCAAAGACACTCTTCTCTCCTTTCCTTGGTTCACCTCCTCAACCCCAAACTGATTCTCCTGCATTTCATTCACAATAGACTCCAATGAATTTAGAAGCACCGAGTCGAAATCGTTCAAAACTGGTCCTATTTCCGTGATGACGAGAGAGTTTTCCTTTCAGATCATCCTAGAAGATGAGGAAAGTATTTATATCCCACCCTTTAGAAAAACAAGAAAAATACAGTCATGTTTGCAGTTAAAACAGTTCACCAATTCTTGACCATGTAGTCTATATAAAAATTCTCTTTTCTTCAACTTGTTCACCAAGCAGGTTAATTGATCAATGCATAAATGGTAAACAATTGGTGAATGCTGCTGTAGTTGACATAATTTCCTAAGTTGGACTTTTTAAGGCATGTAAGATTTTGTAAGGTCCTTTCCATGCCAGGCTATGGCATATTAACAAGGACTTAAACAAACCATCTCTAACGCATCCAGTGTGGAGAAACTCCAAGTGCCTGCTCTGGCACCTTCTTTAGCAGCTGCCTCTCCTGCTTCTCTCCACCCCAATACCTTCTTAAGACAACCTGTTTAAATTGTTCAGCTTTTGTTCATTCACCATATTTCTAAATTATACACTGATCTGCTGACTTTTCCACATTAGACATTATATTGATTTCACACTGTAGAAGAAAAAGACTTGATTCTTGTAAACTATTATGAAAGATTGTTGGAAAACATGGTCACAACAAATTCTCTCATCCCTTTAGGAATACCCCTTGCCAAATGCCTTGTAGCTTTTTCTATCAAGAGGTAGGGTCTGTTTCCCTACCCTGTGGATCTGGGCTGGCCACATAACTTGCTTTGGCCAACAGTCGTGCTAACAGTGACTTTGTGGGACCCACAGACTAGGCTTTTGTAAGTCTTGTACCTTTGCTCTCACTCTCAGAACACTGCCCTGGGCTCTAAAGCAGACAAGCCCTGTCTAATCTGCTGGTGGCTGATGGGTCAGAGGGAACACATGGTGTGTCCTAGCTGTGGTCCTTAGACCTACCAGTGGCAAACAGTCCCCAAAACTGAGTGTGTGGCCGTTCTAGATGGCTTGTGTTCGTTGATATCTCATCCACCAGATGGCAGTAATCAGATGAGTGAAGAACTGCCTATTTGAGCCCAGTTCAAATCACCGATCTACAGATTTATAAGCAAATTACAGTTGTTTTAACTCGCTAAGTTTTGCGTCAGTTTACTACACAGAAATAGATACCTGATATAATCATCCATCACTCATACTTATTTCATATTTCATCTTCCTCTATCTTTCCAATATAATTTATCACAATTTGATATCCATGCTTATTATTTTCATAATTAATAACCATGTTAATATTGTTCAATTTTTGAGTCAAAACTATGTTATGAATGCCTTTTCTTTCTTGTTCAAAGTTTTGTTTTCCTGAAGTTCTTTTTGTCTTTAAAAAAATTTTACTTAGCTTTCTTCAAATGAATCTTTTCCTACATCGACAATATTTCTGTAAAATGACTCTCAATCCAATTTTCTTCACCATAAACCTGTCATAAGATCTACCAGTTTTATTTTCTTCTGGAAACCTCCCTCTTATAACCTTTTATCTTCTGTTTTAATCTGAACTGGTGACTCTCTAAAATGTCCGCTCAGCTGTTGTTATGGGACTTACTTTCCTATCACACTGGATGCTACTTACCACTCCTTTTCTGAGTCCCCAGTTACATGGCTCCCACATTTCCCTCTTTCTTATTTTGCAATAACTTTTTTGTTTTTTAGGAAGTTATCCTCTAGAATTTTCTTGAGAAAGCATGCATAGGAAGTATGTTCTTTGAGACCTTGCATATAAGGAAACATCTCTATTTTTACTCTCATTTCAAAGTTTAGCTAGGTATAGAATTATAAATTGGGTGTTATTTTCTCTGACTATTTTGAAGATATACCTGACTATCTCTAATTTACAATGTTACTGTTGAGAAGTCAAATGCCATTCTTATTCTCAATTCTTCATATGTCATTTGTTATTTTCTTAGGATCTTTGCTTTATCCTTTGGATTCTGAAGTTTCATAGTTATGTCCTTGAGGTAAACCTTTTTCTTCAATTATTGGGCCTTTGTACTTTTAAAAAAAAGCTTTATATTTATTGTTGACATTACCTTTGTACTTTTCAACCTGGAAAGTCATTTTCTTCTATAATACATATTTTACATTGTATTTTTCCCTTTGACATTTTTTCCCCTGTATTTTTCTGTTTACTATATTCAAAATTCCTAGTTTAGAATGTTGGACGTCTTAGATTTCTTAGTTTTCATTAGTTTTTATTTTTTATTTGCTTTTTGTGATACATATTGTGAACTGAATGTTTGTATTCCTCCTAAATTCATATGTTGAAATTCTAACCCCCAATGTAATGGCATTTGGAAGTAGGGTACTTGGGAGGTAATTAGGGCTGTCATGATGGGATTAATGCCCTAATAAAAAGAGGAAGAGACATTCACATCCGCCCCCAACCGCCGCATGTGAATGCACCAAGGAAAGACCATCTGTAAACCAGAAAGTGAGCTCTCACTAGACACTGAAAGTGCTGGCACCTTGATTTTGGACTTCCCAGCCTCTACAACTATAAGAAAGAAATATTTGGTTTTTTAAAGCACTCAGTATACTATAGCAGTCCTAATGGATCAAGACAAGGTGTTCTCAGCTTTGCTTTTGAACTCTTTTCTTGATTTGCACTCTAGACCCACATAGACCCAGCTGCCTGTTTGGCATCTGCCTGTGTTTGTTTTTTGAGACCTACCTTCAAATTCAACCAGTCTTGGACTGAATTCATCTTTGGCATAACCTCTTGTTCTCTATTCCTTGAACTGGGGAATGGTACTACCGTCTTTTAAGAAAACATACCTATAATTGATAGGTACTACCCTTCATCTTCATCCCCCAATCCAAGTCCTTAGTGGTTATTTACCCACCACTCTTTACCCCCACTACCTTTGCCCTAGCTCTTGACCATTGACAAACCTTGCCTACATTATGGCAATGCATCCTCCACTTGAATCTTTGATTTCTGGGTGAACACAGTCTAACAGATTTTTCATTTTGCAACCAAGCCTTAAGGTTAAACTCAATTAAGTGTTGCTCCCCTTGCCTTCTACTCCTCAGGCTTCCATCTATGTTTTTCTTATCTCTATTATATAATTCTTTACCATGGATATTACAGTTGCCTATTCCCTTACTTGGATTCTGCTCTAGACCTTGGATGACTTAAGGACAGGGTAATGTTTGTTACACAACAATTTCATAATATATATTTATTGCAAAAATCTCTATCTCCTAAAGTAGAACATTTGGTCTTTGGATAGTTCTTTCTATTAAAATATGTTCCTTCATACTGTGTTGGAATTTATTATCTAGAATTTATACTCCTTCATTA
This sequence comes from Micronycteris hirsuta, assembly GCA_004026765.1. NCBI lineage: Eukaryota > Metazoa > Chordata > Mammalia > Chiroptera > Phyllostomidae > Micronycteris > Micronycteris hirsuta. The sequence goes on along the minus strand of PVJI01002285.1, from coordinate 86,345 downwards.
TAATTATATTCTGCAACTATAAGCCCCAGATTTTCTAGAACATAATGTCTGATTTCAAATATTTACTACATCTATGAAACATCACAAGGTTCTGAGAATTTTTCTGCTTTCAGTATTGAAACCACATGCCTTAGGTTGCCTCCCACACTTGGAAGTGGTGCAAATACTCTTTGTTATGTAATGAGTCCTGATTTTTGCTTTGGAAAGTTTGGAAACTGCACAGTAGGGAACCAATCTAACGTCTGCTTGGTACAGCCCTTTGGTCCCTCTTTTCCCTAAATTGCAACTTTTCAGGCTGAGTCACATGGATTATTCTTATACTCTGGACCTCTATACTCCTGTTTAAAGTTTGTGGTGACACTAAATAATCTACCTGTACAGGATACATGAGACAATTCCGTCCATGCCTCTAGACACTGACTTTTATTAACACAGCCACGTTTGCTTTTGCCATATGTGGGGGTAGCCACATTGTATTTGTGACTCTCAGTGTTTACTGTCAGTGATGAAGCTATATTGTCCAATTCTTTCACTTAAAGTTTGTTTTATTTTCTGTTGAAATATGTAAGGTTATGTTGTAACCAACATACAGTCTCACATTTTACTTCGGATGCCAATTCTGCTACCCAGTACACTCTTCATCCATTTCAGACTAGTGACATCCAAACATTGTTAGTTTTTGGTCTGTACTTCATGTGGCTGGAACTTTGAAGAACAAAATTAAAATTCTTGTAAGCTGTTTTTCCTATGATGACAGTTGCCTGCTGAATAGCTGTTGATGTGTTTGTATTTCACCCAGTATTGTATTTCACAGCAGGAACTTGGGGTCAGAAAAAAGTATCTTCTGAGCTAACACAATTAAGAAATACAGTTTTCCTAAGAAATAATTTTCCTTTATAATAGAATGGCAGGATTTAGTCCTATTCAAATGCCTATTCAAATATTTGCTTACTGTTTTTCTGACACGTAAGGGTTTGCAGGTCCATCGTAGTAATAAAACTGTTAGTTATAAATCCCTTTTCTCTGTCTCTAATCTGATTTTTTTTAAAAAAATATCTATACACTTTAATGTTCTCAGGGGGAGGGAAAATGCTTTATACTTCTCTGTCAGACTATACCTAAAAATGCATTCCCCAAATACCGAACGATTTTCTTTCCTCCCTGTGTCTTATTTCTCCTTTGTAGAATGTCTCCCTCCCACCCCCATGGGCTAAAATTCTTATTGTTTTTCAAAGCTTAACTTAAATTTCACATCTCTTGAGAAGCCTCTCTCCAGATTTTTCTACACCTTAAATTCCTTAGGTATTCATTATGTCATCTGCTTTTTTATTTTTGATGCAGGATTTATATGTGTGAGTGTTATTTCTTGAGCTGGATTAGACACTCCCTGAGGCTGGGGACCATATCTTGTTTTCTTATGTGGTTTCCTACTATTCTTTGCAGAGTGCTAGGAACATAATATAAATCTAGTTGAACTGAAATTTCAGAAAACTCAGGGAAGGGAAATATGTCCAGGAAAGCAGGTTTAGGGGATCATTGCTTTTCTTTAAAAACAAACAAAAAAATAATGGGCTCTTTGAAATTGCTGCAGCAGTGTTCCTTGGTGCTGCTACAGTTCCTCACAAAAATATTCTAAGTCTCACTCGAGCATCTGTCATGATAAGCATTTTCATATCCTTCGGTGGGATCCTTGCGCAGGGAAGGGACTGCGCAGGAGAGGCTGTGACGGACGGCCCAGGTGCAGGGCAAGGCCGGGAACCTGCACTTTCCAAGGTCTGGCCGGGCACATTTGGAAGCTCTCCTTGGTGTCAACACAAGGGACGCATTATTTGATTTTTCCTGTTTTCCTACTTTTTTTTTTTCCAGAAAAAAGGAGAATCCTTGCATATTTTAGGATAGATTTATCAGCTTTTAGTTGAGACCCACCATGTGGTTTCAAGATAACAATACAAGCTTCTTTTTTCTAATTCCCTCCCAACTCATCTGGGAGGTCAGTGCTAAAGGACTGAAGGACTGGGGTTGACTCTTTTTAGAAAAAAATCCAAGTATACAGTTAGCTGAACCAGTTCCCCCCACCCTGCAAAGCCCTCCTTATGCAATGGAATCATCCACTTTTTTTTCAAAGGATATTTGACATTTATTAAAACTCTAGGCTGTGCTATGCATTTGAGCTTCCCATCTGTTATCAGTGATTTGTGTTTTTAAAACACAATTGAGACACTTATTTATTTATTTATTTATTTGCTCATTAGGTAGTGAAGAATGAAATATATCCAAAGAGAGGTCTGGTCTTTGTCTGCTCCTCTAAAGGCAATGTCTAAAACCTTGGAATTTCTAGGATGATGGGAGAATCTTTGCTGTTCACGCAGGGACCCTCATGGTAGGCCAGGGGATAGTTTGTGCTAACGAGATGACTCAGGGTGGACGCTCTTGGCCATACCAAAAAGACCTAGCATGTGGTTAGAGGCTCTGGGCTTTGAGGCAGGTGATTTCAGCCTGACCTCCAGGGAGGGGAGAGGGGCTGGAAATCAAGTTCAACCAAGAGGGCAGTGATTCAGTCAGCCTTGCCTACGTGATGGAGTGTCAGTAAACACTGTGAACACTGGAGCTCAGTGAGCTTTGTGATTGGCAATACTCTGTGCGAATCGCTGTACATAGATGCTGGGTGGGTAACCCCTCCCTGAGGGTGAGGACAGCTTCTTGTTTGGAAATTCCCCAGACCTCACTCTGTGCTTCTCTTTTTTCACCTGGTTCTAATTTTTATTCTTCTGTTATAATAAAACCATAATCATAGGTATAGCATTTTCCTGAGAGTTCTGTGAGTCATTCTAGTAAATGATCAAACCTGAGAGTGGATGTGAAAATCCTTGAATTTGTAGTCAGCTGGTGTGAATTGAGGGCAGCCCTGGAGACCTCCAAACGTGCGGATGCGCCTGAGGCAAGAGCAGTCTCGTGAGGCTGTATCTTCAATCGTGCGGCTTTTCCACTCTTCATAGTGATCTATCAAGAAGCAGAAAATGGAAGGATAACAGAAGAAGTAAAGAAAACAAAAATATTTATGGCAAACAATGAAACCCAGGTGACTGAAAAGAAGCTCTTTTTTATCATTTTTCTCCTAAAACAAAGTTGGGTGAAGATAGGAAGGTATTTTTTTCTTCTGTGTTTCTTTTGTTGCATCTTAAAGCTTAACATTTTTGAAAGAACGACCTTATTTTTCTAGGAGAAGGAAGTATCTCACACCTTTAGATACCTAGGGTCAGAGGTGTGGGAGTCCTGAGTAGGTGAAAGTGGGGATGACCGCGAAATCATTTCATCTCCTCTCACGATGGAGTTAATTGGGTTTCTGTTTTGTTTTTTTTTTTTTTTTAATGGAGATGCCATGGGCGTCACAGGACCAGCCTCTTTAACAAACTGAATACTCAACAAGGGAGAGCAAACTGATCATTAAAAGAGATGTTGGGGTGGTGAGGGATGAGTGGGGTGGACATTTTTCCTGGGGTTCCCTGCTTTGTCTTCTCCCCTGTCAATTTCTGGAGAAACTTGTTTCCCCTTTTATTCTTCTTTTCCTTGCTCTCCACAAAACAGGGCTTCTAGCACTTTGCTCTCCTTTCCCTTCCCACCGCCGTGCACTCTCATTCTCTGTTTGCTGATGCTCTGTAATGGTGGAACAGTTTACAGGGATGTTTGCTTTCTGGTATGGACAAAAGTCTTAAACCTAGAGGTCAGACTTGGAGGATGGGATTTCATACCTCATTGGAAGTCAAGCTGTAGATTCAGAGGCCTGAGAATTAAGTCTCCTACCCAAGCTGATTTCCATTCCACTCACCCTAATGCTGCCTTTCAGTGAAAACCTCAGGCTTTGGGAGAAGGGGCTGTTACTCCCCTTTGAGCTGACCCTTAAAAAGTAAACTATTGGTGCTAGTCCTATAAGAGGATGTTACTTGAGAGCCCCTTAGGAGCAGTGAATTTACGAAGTTAATAAGTGATTCATGAATCACTTTGGCTCTCAGCAGCAGAATTTGGAGGTGCTTCTGGAGAGTGTGACCTTGAGTAAGTCCTTGAGAGAAGGTGGCTGGAGGCCATAGCTAACTAAATTGAGACTCAGGCTAGGACAGATGGAATCCGGAATTATTTGAGGCAGCAGTTCCTCTTGTGTGAATACAGAGAAGGGTCTTTTTTTTTTCTTTCTTTCTTTCTGCAAACAACTGTGAAGTTCCTTTATGTATATAAAGAGGATAGTGATTTAGAAATTCTTTAAAGACATTTTAAGAGCTAACAATGTTATTATTTTTAGCCTAGAACTAAGGTTAGGAATAGGAGAGATAACCACTAAGCAATGAAAAATTTGCATGGGCTCAGGCTACTTTGGAAGGACCAATTTTATCTCATCTAAACATAACCAAACATAATCATGCTGCGGCATAGAACACGCAGTACCAGGATAGGTCACTCATGAACTTCTAGTAAAAATGTTTGGGATAGGTTCTTTCAATCTGGAGACTCGTATATACAGGTGTCAGGGAATTCTTTGTGTTATGTCTTTGATTGTTTTCTTTTTTTCTGATCTTTCTGTGCTTGATTTTTGGAACTTATGTAAATCTGATAATGTTGGATCTTCTGGATTTTTCTTTTCTATTTATTTTTATCTCTTTGTTTTATATTTGGAGATCCTACCTCAACTTTTTCTTCTATTGGATTTCTAAAATTCTGTCTCTACATTATATGACATTTTGTTCTTTGTTCATGAATGCCTTATTTGGACCGTTTTATAGCTTTTAATGATTTTAAGTTGATTGCCAGTTACGTACAGGGAAAAGAATAATCATAAACAAAAATAATACAGTATACATAATCTTAACACACACATGTGTACACACATAAACATGAAGGAAATAAAGGATGAACCTCTCTCTTTTGATTTCATGTTTTCATAGCTGTCCATGGTTTTTCTAGGTACTATAGGAATACCGGTGTCGGTATCTTTGAGATAGTGTTTTTTGAGTGTGTTTGAAATCTTCTGTTCCCTGCATTGTCTCTCTTTCTTTTTTAGTTTCTTTTTTTGTTCATTTGTTTTGACCTCTGTCTTTTATTTTAGAGGTTTCTCTGACACGGTTTCCCGTTTTATTTAAGAGGGAAGTGCTTAAAAACATGGCAGGAAGATGTGCATGAGGGAAGGGGGGTTGTACAGTGACGGGTAATCATGTGGGGACGTGGCTATTTCATTGGAGGACTGTCCCTATCTGTGGTTCTTTCCTCTAGGACTGGTCCGTTTCTGCAGAGCAATCCTCTCACACCATTTTCTCTGTGGAGATGTAAGCCTGGTTGCCAGAGTTCCAGGAACTGGGAGAAGGGTTGTCTCTTACCATTTAGAAAGCTAATTTGCTTTTAACTCCCCTTTTCTGTAGTCCCCCAACCAATGAAAAGATTACTTAGGTATAGTGAACATACACCTTTGTATTTCAGCTCAGTGACGCACCCCATCATCTATTGTGCAGGCATCTGTTTTCTTCTGTCCTGGAGGAACCTTTAGAGGTCCCTGGTGACTTCGAGCCTGTCTTTCTGCGGTCTACAGCACAAACCAGATTGCCTTTTGGTTTAGGTTCAGCTTTTATGATCTGCTAAGTCATTTACCACTGCTCATCTATTTTCTAGCTTCTACAATTTAAACATTGATAACATTTTAATGGGATTTGAGGAGAAGAGGAGAAAAATGCATGTGTTCAATTGTCAGGTTCAACCATAAGCCTTATCCATTGTATTTTACCAGCATTGCTACTATCAATTTCTGCTTCTATGATGTGGGATCCTTGAATTGTTTAGGGGCTAAGGATCAGGAGTAAAGGATATATGTGTGTGTGTGCATCCTTGTGTTTCTTTGAGTATATGCAAGGCTACATGTGTGTATGTATTGGTTAAAATGAGAGCAAGCATGTTAGCTGAGGAGCTACGAATAGGCTTGGAGTGGTGAATTGTTGGGAGAAGGGCCGAAAAGAGGAAGAAAGCAAACCTGCAAGTTGTAGAGTAATATTCTACCTCAACAAACTACTTTCTTCTTCTTTTTTTAACCTGGCCCTTCAGTTCATCTCTTTAAACCAGAAACCCTGGAAGCAGGGTTGGACACAGGTAAAGTGTGAGGTTAAACTTTCTTCCCTCCCTAACACCTTATTAGCTTTTGCTAATACTTCATCCAGTTATATTGGACTTAGAGTTCTCTGATTGCTGAAACTTCCACTTTGTTCCTACCTTCCATGTAGTGCCCTCTGCTTCTTTGCCCTCCTTGCACAGAATCTGAAGATAGAAATATCTTCTTTACATGAATTTGGTATCTCATTTAACTTCTGTCCTACCTTATGAGGTGGGTCTAGTTTTTCCCATGTGATAGATGAAGAAACCAACACTTGGAGGGATGTAGTCTCTTTCCCACAATTACACAGATAGCAAGGAACAGAATTATGATTTGAACTCAGCTGCTCTGGTTTTAAAGTCCATGCCTTTACCAACATACTACACTGTCTCAGTGTATTTAATTGCATGAGTATTCACTGATAATTCTGCATGAAAAGTTTTATATGCAACAAGGATGGATTAAAATCAATGTGATAAACGCATACTGGCATTTGATTGTGTATAGTACAATATAAATCCTTACTGAGGTAGAAGTGCACCTCTTAAGAAGGAAGGCATAGTCCCTGCCTTTAAAGAACTTGCTCTCTGAAATAATGCTACCCCTCAATGTCAACGTCCTGGTATACGTGAAGGCAAGGCTTTGGAACTTTGAGCATGGTGTAAAGTATAGGTTTACATAATAACTGGGTGACCAAGAGCCAAACCTCTTTTGGTTTCACAGGTGTAAGGATCGAGATATATAATGGAAAAGGAGGGTTTACTGCAACCTATGATATAAGTAATGCAAGCCTCTTTATCTATATGTTAAATATAAGGAAATTGAGGACCATGAGGTTGAGAGGCTTGCCCAAGGTCACATCACTAGAATCCAGTCTTCTGAAAGTCAGCCCAGAGCTTTCTCTCTTCTCACTGACATTTTTTTCAGTCCTGCATATTTTTCAAAGATGTCACAGCACTCTTATGTAGTAGGTAGGGTATGTAATATTTCCACTTTGTAGATGGAGAAACTGATGTGAAGAGTAAAGTTTAATAATGCTTTTAATAAATGCTATTTTAGGGTAGATATGAACGGAACTCCTGGTTTCTGAGCAATTTGGGCAAATAGGATGGGAGGACAGGTATGAAGATATAGAGAGGAAAAACCTAGTTATTGAGTACGCCAGATAGCCAGGGATTGTGCAGGGGGTTACATGCGATCTTGTCTAATCCTCGAAACAGTACTCTGAAGTTGGTATTTTTATCTTCGTTGTACAGATGAAGCTCAGAGAGGCTTTGAACCTTTCCAACGGTCACACAGAACATCTGGCTGTCACTAAATGGGGTCACGTTTCATGTAACGCCTGACGAAGTTGATATTTGGTCCAGCAATGTATAATTTCAGAGCCCACAAGTGTATGTGTTGTTAACCTTTTCCTCATTGTCTAAGATGAATCATTGAAATTGCTGTGGCTTCTCTGAGCTGAAACCACGATAAGCTTTTCTGCAATCGCTTCACAGAGATCCCTCTAATTTAAAGAGCACACTCATGTCTTTTGCTCTCTGTTTTGGGAGAAGGATAAATAATGTATTTGAGGAGATGTTTCTTCAGTGACCACTTTAATAAAGGCTTTTCTTGTTTTCTTCCTTCTGAGTCCATAGACAGTATTTTTAATTGCCCTGCTTTCCCCCATGAGCTATAAAAGCCGTGCTATGAAAGTTATACATATTAAAAATTTTATTCATTTGCTAGAATTTCTACCTCAGAATATATTCTGTTGGTTGGATATACACAAAAGTACTATGAATAAAAGATTTAAATAGAAAACGTGTTTGATATGGACATTCAATAGTTAAGAGACCCCCAAAACTTTCTGGATGTTTGTGTGAAAAGCTAGCAGTTCAGTTGGATAAGTATTTATTGCTTCCTATAGGATAATATGAGCTGCTTGGGAGCCATGAAGCGGAAGAAAGAGGCCCCTGGCTGTACAGGGGCGAGAGTGTGGTGGCACTGACTTTATAATTAGGAAAAAACTAAATATAAGGCTATACCAACACACATCTCTCCTGTATTGAATTATCTTTTTATGTAAAGTGTCTTTTTCTTTTGCTTATGACGCTATTTTTTTTTTCCAGGCAGTTCAAACATGTTGCTTAGAAGGTGACTTCTGGGGAAAGTTTCCTGGACATGAGTTTTATAGTCTGTGAATTCCAGGCCCATTTCTGGAAGCACATACTGTCTGTTACCATAGATGAGGTGAACGAGTTGCTGCCCACGTCCAAGCACAGCGTGAGCCACTCAGCCCCCTCGGGACTAGTAACTCTTTGTGAGATCCAAGTGGAAATTAGTTCTACTTCCTCTCACACTTCACAAAGCTGACCAAATACATTCCTCAGCTTATCGTATTAGAAACACTTTCCAATGGACTCATTCTCTTGTTTCTTCTGCTTCACAAAAACTATATAAGTTCCATATATATTTTCATTATCCTAAGTCTTCTTTCTCAGTGTCTTGAAATGGCAGCTAGTTCTGGATTTGCCTAAATGTTTTTGTTTCTTTTTTTTTATTTAGAATACACCAGGCACATTTTAACATATGGACGTTAATTGATACTCTGCCCAGGAATTGGTTTGGCACTAGGAGAAATACAAAGGAAGTGAAACCATCATGTGTATTAGAGTGAAGATATGAATATACTCTTATAATCAGGGGGAAAACAAGGACTAAGTACAATGGATACTCATGCCTGCAATTAGCAGATGCTCAAAAGCATTTTTTGGCTGGGTGAGAGAAGACAATGATCCAGGAATCTAAAGTAAACAGAAAGAGATTCAGGGAGGAGGCAGGATTTAAGGAGACAGTTAGACAGATGAGAGGGAAATCCTGCCCACCATGGGGGAACATCGTACAAAATGAGTTAAGCAGCGGCTTTATGTAAGAGCGGCAAGTGAGAAGCTCTGTCTGAACCAATTAGAGTGTCATCTTGCAGAGAAATGAGGAGCGATTCTAAAAATCCCATACATTCCTGCTTCTCTCCAGCTACATCACCCCATCCCTTGTTACTCATTGTCTGTTAGCATTCCTAGGCTGTGGGACTTCCCTGCTTCGCTTCATGCATCCTATACGAAGTAGGATCAGAGACACACTTGTTTAAAAAATAGCAATTTATAAATAGAGGAGGTGTCTTTGGGTCCTATAGGGTGTGTGTGTGTGCTATTCATAGAGAGAAAGTGTCTAATCCTTAAACCTCAGCACCAAAAACTGGGTACCTTGTGTCAGCATTTTCTTGGCATGAATTTCCTCCCTGCAAAGTCTTGCATTGTATTTCAAAATTATGCAAAGAGGATTTTTTAGCAACATAACAGAGATGTTTAGTTATTCCTTTATTGGGGAGTAGATTAGATGGTTATAAAGTTAAATAAAACCCAGAAAGTTCATATTGCGTTTTCTTAAAATCCTTTGTCAAAACAGATAGCCTTGAAATGAACATAAAAATTTAAATGGCATTGACTCTAATGAAACGACATGGAGCCTAATGAAGTTGAAGTGCTCTGAGAGTCCTGGGAAAGCAGGGCTCCTTTTATCTTATTGGAATGTTTATGTCCTGCATGTGTCCTAATCACACTGTGATACGTCATTTGGAGAAGATGCTTTAGGAAAGATTGCTAACGAAAAACAAAAATGACATAGCCCCAAGTTAACAGTGCAGAGTCTCCCAAGTAGTCAGACTGTATCAGGTGTCTAGGATAGAGGGCACTGGGTAGCAGGACACCACTGGAGGTGGCACCCATCTGATATTTGGGTATGTGAATATTTGGTGCCATTGATAATGGTGTTCTCCACTGTAAACTGGGACAGCACCTCAAACTCTATGTGGTAGAAAGCAAAGTCTTCCAGGTTCTTGGAAAACTGCTTTCTATCCACAGTTCCTTATTTCTATGAATGAGTGGTCATTCTTTCAGGCATCCAGGGTTGAAGCTTTGAGTCATCCTTGGTTGTTTTCTCTTTCCTTCCATATCCCAAAGTTAATAAATTTTTATCAGTTCTTCTCTCAATGTTTCCAGAATCCCTGCAATTCATTCCATGGTTGCAGCAATCAGTTCAACTTATGTTCTTGATCCTTGTCAGTGGACTAGAGCGCTCTCTCGCTTCAGGCTCACCATCTTCCACCTTATGGTGCCTCAGCTGGTCGGATAAATCATCCTGAAGCTCATGTCATTGTGTCATTCACCTGAGTACTGCCCTACAGCATAATCCTGATAGTCAAGGACCTTTACCACCCAATTTTAACTGGTTTTTCCAGCTCCGTCTTTTGATATTGCCTTAGATGAACATGTGGCTGCTACTGCCACCCGACTGGTATTGCTCATTTTTCTCTTAACCGGTTTGTTTCTTCCCTTACCATTCCTTGTTTGTTCCCCTATTTATGATGCTGCTTTTCTTCCTCATTACTTATGTAATTTCTTGCAAGATAATGGCTTGTAACTTTTTTAGTCACCCCTTTCAGAATCTGGTGAAGGCCATGAAACTTTATCCCAGAAAAGTGCATATCCAAAGGGCTCATTGGATCCTGCAGGTCCATTCATGTACCCCTTAAGAGAACATTGAGTTAAATTAAGAGTCATTGCTCAAGGTCAAGTTGAAATTTCCAGTCCTTCATCAAGCCTTCCTAAATCACTGTGGTTAATGATGAGAACTCCCTTATGCCTTCCTCTCTCACCTGAATTCCACTGAAACCGTGTATTGTTTGTTTTCTTTCTATGCGCATGCTCTATATACTCAAATAAACTAAAAGTTCCTTGAAGGGAATGTCCTGCCATGTAACTCTTGGAATTGTATATAACTCAATGTATGTTGTTTTGATTGGACAAAAAATATAATTAGACATATGCGGGAGTCCAGATGGGTGTTTTTTTCTTCTTCCATGTTAGTTGCTGTAGAACACATTTGGGAGAGGCCTCTGATGTCCAGTGAGTTGGTCAGAACCTGATGACCCTGGAAGGCCTCTTGATCTGAGTAATTTACTGGAGTTGTTGCCAGAGTGGTCACTGGCTGAAATTCCTGACCTAGAAGAAATGAAGAAAACTACACATGTATAATATTTAAGGGCATTTGGGGGTGCAGTAAAGGCATTGGCACTTAGTACAAGATCTCGGCAAAATTGGGAAGATAATAAGTTCTTCCCCGGTGTCCTTTCTTCTTTTCTCAGGGCCCCCTTTTCCCTGACATCATATGCCTCAGGTATTTCTGTTCCTAACCTGAATTTGTACTCAGCAAAATCTCTACTATAAATTATTTAGACCATAGTCTGAATGGCAGCCTCTCTATTCTTTATTCCAGCATTAGTTATAGTTAAAGTTATTTCTAATTATGGCATGACAAACTTCATTTTCTAGTAAAGAGAGTCTAGGCATCTAATAATATGAAAAGAATTTAGGGTGCTAATGATTTATACCTAAAATCGCACCATGCAATTTAATATGTATACCATCCTTTTCACCCACCCCCTGACACTAACACACACATATGTGTGCATACATGGCTGGAACTGGCTTCTGTATATGAATCTATAAAGTCCTAATAACATTAGTTATTAACTGAGGAAACTCTCATTTTCAATGTTCCCCAAATAATCTAAGCCACAAATGCTTTACCACACTCTCATTATGCTCTTCAGTGGAGAAAGAATATACAGTAAAGAAGAAGTGATAAGAAATTGGGTGAGTGACATGTTGTAGATTCAAGACCAAAAGTTGTATAGGAGCAACAGCTGTGGAGGTGCTTGAGTTCTAAAGCCCGACAGCAGCAAAGGCTATACGTATATTACAGGTAGTTGAGAGCAGTGCCCTCAGACTAGCCTGGGTGATAGGGTGCCTGGACAAGCTTGTGCTCTTTACTTACATCATGCTCTTTGTGGAACACCTTAAAATGTTGTTATATTTTTACCCCAGTAGGCAAACAAGAAGCATGTTGCTAGCTTATATTATACAATATATGTACAATAAAAGCTCTGTATCAAAAGCACACTTCCACCAATGCAAAATGAAGCACAATACCTCAGTGGAGAAGGAGAGGGAGGAAGATTTCTCTGGCCTGCTGACATACAGGGAGAAGGTCTGCAGATAGCAGACATGCTTGAAACTCCTCAGAGCAGAGGCCCTAAGTGGAGGGCTGATGGTCAAGTCAGTGGCCATGGCCAACTGAGGACAAAGGGCCCTTTTTTTTTAAAATTTTTCGAACATATGTAGGTCCTTCGAACTACATAAGTTTCCTGGTTCTAATTCAAACAAGGAAAGGAGGGGCTCTCTTGAATAACTGTGACTAGATTTCCTGATCACCAGGTGGGACTGAACAGTTTAGTTTGATTTACATAATAAAGAAATGTGATGCTTCTTGCACTCAAATGCCATTCATATCATTACAGGATTTTAGTTTTTATTTTAAAGTTGGGACTACTTGTTCTCAGCAATGCCTTTATAAAATCTCGAGTTTAAGAATTTCTCATACCAGGCAGCCGACTTGGGACAATGGGGTGGGGCAGGGATGGAGGGACCACCTTCTACTGCCATGGTTCCATGGAACTGGAGAAGTGCCAGGACAGCCATACAGGACTCCAGTCAAAGGCTAGACAGAGCCCTGTAGTAGAGGAAGTGCCCTGGAGGAAGCGCCCCTTGTCCATAGCAAGGTCCTTCGAACTGACATTAAGATTTAATATGTTCAGCAGTCTGGCCAAGATGGAAATGTAAGTAGAAACACTTTGCTTCCTCACACAACCAAAAGAAGTATAACAACTAATTTAAAAACAAAAAACAACCAGAACTGCCAGAAATTCAAACTGCATGGAAGTCCAACAACCAAGGAATTAAAGAAACATTCATCCAGACTGGTAGGAGAAGTGGAGAGGGGCAGCAGGGGCAAGAGGAGGTGGCAAGACAGCAGCTGGTGGACGTGTCGGTCCCATATTCCTGCACCAATCAACTGGGAAGTACAATTGGGGAGCGAGACCAACCACGGAACCCAGGGTTTCAGTGTGGGAAAGTAAAGACTCAAAACCCCTGGCTGTAAAAACTCTGTGGGGGTTGTGGCAGTGGAAGAAACTTCCAGTCTCACAGGAGAGTCTGTTGGAGAGACCACAGGGTCCTAGAATGTACACAAACCCATCCACCTGTGAATCAGCTCCTGAAAGGGCACAATCTGCTTGTAGGAAGCAAGGGAAGTGTTGGAAAGTGGAGTGAGAGCTGAGCAAATGGTATTGTTCCCTCTCTCATCCCTCCCCCACATACAGCACCACAGCACAGTGGAGATGGTTGCCACACCCTGGCAAATACCTAAGGCTCCACCCCTTACAATGTAATAGGGGTGTGGAGATGAAAAAATCTGGCTCAAATGAAAGAACAGATCAAAACTCCAGAAAAAGAACCAAGTGATGAGGAGATAGACAACCTATCAGATACAGAGTTTAAAACACTGGTAATCTGGATACTCACAGAAATGATTGAGCTTGGTTGCAAAATGAAGGAAGAAATGAAGGCTACACAAACTGAAATAAAGGGAAATATACAGGGAACCAACAGTGACAGGAAGGAAACCAGGACTCAAATAAATGATTTGGACCAGAAGGAAGAAATAAGCATTCAATCAGAACAGAATAAAGAAACAAGAATTCAAAAAAATGAGGAGAGGCTTAGGAACCTCTGGACAACTTTAAACACTCCAGCATCCAAATTGTAGGAGTGCCAGAAGGAGAAGAGGAAGAGCAAGAAATTGAAAACTTATATGAACAAATAATGAAGGAAAACTTCCCCAGTCTGGTGAAGGAAATAGACTTCAACAGGAAGTCCAGGAAGCCCAGAGAGTCCCAAAGAAATTGGACCCCAAAGAGGAACACACCAAGGCACATCATAATTCCATTACCCAAGATTAAAGATAAGGAGAGAATCTTAAAAGCACCAAGAGGAAAGGAGAGAGTTACCTACAAAGGAGTTCTCATAAGACTGTCAGCTGATTTCTCAAAAGAAACCTTGCAGGCAAGAGGGGGCTGGAAAGAAGTATTTGAAGTCATGAAAGGCAAGCACCTACATCCAATATTACTCTATCCAGCAAAGTAATCATTTAGAATGGAAGGACAGATAAAGTACTTCCCAAATGAGATCAAGTTAAAGGAGTTCATCATCACCAAGCCTTTATTATATGAAATGTTATAGGGACTTACTAAGAAATAGAAAAAGATCAAACATTATGAACAGTAAAATGACAACAAACTTACAACTGCCAATGACTGAACCTAAAAAACAAAAACAAACTAAGCAAACAACTAGAACAGGAACAGAATCACAAAAATGGAGATCACATGGAGGGTTATTAGTGGGGAGGGGGAGGAAGAGGATGGGGGAAAAAGGTACAGGGAATAAAAAGCATAATAAATAAATAGGCACAAAATAGACAGAGGGAGGGTTAAGAATAATATAGGAAATGGAGAAGCAAAAGAATTTATGTGTACAACTCGTGGACATGAACTAAGGGGAGGAATGCTGGAGATGGGTAGGGTGCAGGCAGGAGGGGGATAAAGGGGATAAAAAATTGGGACAGCTGTAATAGCATAATCAATAAAATTTACTAAATAATAAAAATAAAAATTACATTAAAAAAAAAGAATTGCTCCTACCACTATGTTGGAATTTGGCTTACGTGCACACCCTACTGTTACGCTTCTGGTGACCACACAAGCTGCCCTCTGTCTGGGTGTGCTAACTAGCACACAGGAATAGTTCTCAGGGTTTAGAAAATGATGAAGAAACACTTAGGTCATTTTTTCCTATGCGTTGAGAAAAGATCATCATAGATCAAGTTCAGGTGAGGAATATCTGGGTTCAACTCCCACTGGGTGAAACAAAGGTTGGGATATATAAAGATAGAGCAGCATTCCTCAAATTTTAGTGTGCATGTGAGTCACCCAAAGAGGCTGTTAAAATGCAGATTCTGACTCAGTAGGTCTTGAGTGGTGCCTGAGAATCTGCATTTCCCAGATGTTGCAGTGCTGTGGATCCATGGGCCATACTTGGATAGTACTAACTTATTTTAAGATAGCATTTACCTTAATTTCTGTTCCACTTCTACCTCCAACTTACTCTTTGATCTTTAAAACTTATTTAACCTTTCTAGATCTTACCTTCCTTAAGTGTAAAGAAAGAGAATTAACTTGTATATTCCTGATAAGCACATTTTTTAATACCAACATTGCCCCTTCTGATAGCACTTTGACTTCCTTTTGAAGAATTTGCTATTTTGTGTGCAGTTGTGATAGGTAGGTAAGCCTCAGGATTCTCTGTCCAATATGGAAGCTGATGGAGACCCTCTTGGCTCAGTTCTCATGACATTCCTCTTACAACCGAAGTACAGTAAGAGGCAAGTTTCTCTCTCATAGGACTTCAAATCTTGAGTGGAGTGAACCTAGGGTAGAGGAACTGTTGAAATTTATCCTTCCAGCTGTGGGGCCAGAACTCAGCTGTCAGTGAAACCTTCTGGAGCCTGCTCATACCTGTCTGTTTCAAGCTTGGTTATTTAGTATTCCCTTCAATCTGTAAGCAGCCCATAGTTTTCCAGAATATTCCTTTTTCCTTAAGTTACCCAAAGTCCATTTCTGTTGCTTTCAACCAGAGGCTATTATAGTTCTCTAAGCTCCTTCTGACTAGAGCATTGCAAGTGCAATACCTGAGCAGCTTGAGGATGAGTTTGCCCACTGTTTGCTGTAAGAAAAGGAAAGGTGCAAGAGCATTTTTCCTAAGGAAGGTCAATTGCTTTGAAGTCTTGGACATGGAGTTGGGTGCAGGTTATTGGTGCTGGTGAGGGATTTAGATGATTTTCCAGCAGATTGGTAAGTGTAGTAACGTGATCGGGTTATTTCCTTGAGAGTCACGTGGAGACTGAGATGCAGCCTGTGTTTCAGAAGTAAGTAACAAGGCTCCCCGTGAGGCTTCTTGGACCTACTTATACTTGGGAACGTCAGGAAAGATTTATACTTTGCTTCTTTTGACCCTACCCATCAGTGCTTGGAGTTTTTCTGAGGGACTCCAGAATTTCCTGTCCACAGTTGGGAATAATGGCTAAAAGTAGTCAGAGAAGATTCCGAAGAGCAAGGCCACTGCTAAGCAGTAACCGAGCCCATAGCTCAGTCACCTTTAGTGACAGCGTGAAGACTGAAGACGCCTGACACCTTGCCCTCATTACCAAGATTGTAACAAAAATAGGAAATGGCATATGCGTATGCCCCTTCTTCTAACTTGTGCCAGAGCAGCCAGCAGCTCATTAGCTAGTTTAAGCCACTCTCTTCTTGTTCTAAGGTTGTTGCTGCTGTGACCGTTTCAGGTTGTTAGAACCTACCAGGAATAAACTTGCATTCCATGAGCTCATGCTTCACTTTTGTTATCCCCGTCCTACAATGGGATTTTCAGGGGCCAGTAAATACCATCTGTTGCCGTGTATAATGTGCATCCACATTTTTGTGCACATTATACACAGGATTATTATACCCATGGTATTTAACCATTATACCCATGTATAACCACATCCTTATTTTTCCCTCAAAAAGTTGGACAAAATAGTACGCATTGTACATGGCAAAATATGGTAATACTCTTCTATTCTCATCCTGTTCGGAGTCAAAGATGAAGTTTGCACGCCTCCATTATCGAAGGGTGCAGCTTGCACTACTGGCCAATAGGCGTTTCAGAGCCTCACTCTGGTCCCAGTCTGGCTGTAGGCCCTGTCCACAAGGGGCAATACCTGCTGCACTAAGATTCTTCTTGGAGAGGAGCAGAATGTATGTATAGCCTGCAGAGATAAGGGGGAATGCAGACATTACGATTCTGAGCTGAATTATGGTAGGGTCTTCTGTTCTATAGCCTTCAGTGACAAAAGAGATAATTCCTTTTCCCCTTTTCATCGCTTTTTTGTTATTAAATTGACCTGTTTACCTCCTAGATGGTTTCTTCCGACTTCTCTTAGCCTCACCTTCCTTGCTTCCCCTCCATATTTAGGATCCTAAGTGCACAAAAACAAGTATCTACCCTGGATGTCATGTTACTAGCATTCCAGACTTCAACAGCACATGGTCAGCCTGAGTGCTGAGGACTTCCCGGCCATTCATTCTGTGCGCAGGGCAATCTGCAGAACCATTTGCTGAGAAAGGTATCTGGTACTCTGCAGCTGGTGCTCCCTTGGTGGGGGCAGGGAAGGGTGCAGTCCTGCTTAGGTTCTTTAGTTCTCATAAGAGAATGTCTTTTATGAAAGAGACATGGAGAGAATGTTCCCCGTTGGTAGATTGTTAAAGGATACAGAGCTTCCCCAAGATATCTGTACTCCAGATTTCTGCCCGAGACAATGACCTTTACTCTGTTGTTTAGTTCTTATCAGAAGCTCGATTGTGAGGAATAGAACACTTAGAGGATTTTTAGGAGGCTATCAGTTCCTCCAGAAGCTCAAAGTTTATCCCTCGATCAAACCAGATCATCAAAGAACTGCGAACTTAGACTACATTTTTTTGGTTTTTTGTAAGCTGCTTTTACTAAGCTGGACTTGGGGGTGAGGCCATGTGGATGCCATAAAAAGAAGCCATGTGAAAGTTGCTTATCATACTTCTTGAGGGTGTTGACAACTGATTTTTGCCATGACCATTCGGACCCATAGGAGAGACATTTTTCCCCCAGACTTACTATTTGGAAAATCTACCTTTCTCCTAAACAAATGCATATGAAAAATTTTATGTTCACTTTGGTTCTTGTAATCGATAATGCTTCCTTTTTAGCTTTGGCTACCATAATATTTCAGAGTGAACTTGAGACATTTAACTTTTGTATATGACGTTTTGACATCCATTTTTTGTGGTACCTTCAATTTGCTTATAGTTTCTAATATTATTCTACCCTGTGTTCTTTGCTCTGATTCCTTTATCTGCTTTTTTCTTTACCAAATTGTCTTATATTTTATAAGCTGTTTCAAACTCTCTTTGTAAGGATGAATTAGAGTATCAGTGAATTAATTAATTAAAGTAGTAAATATGGAATTATGTTTCCTCCACAGAAGAGAATATTCTTAGCATTTCTCCACACAGTAATTTCTTGCCATGCTATCTCAGGTCCACTTCTGCCTGTGACCCTCAGGCTTCTGATCTTGACCTGCTTTGAAGCTCATTTGTTCCATTCTCCTCCTCAGGTTACCTCATCTCCACCATACACCACCACCAGTCCTTCCCTAGGCCATCTCACAGTGTCCAGTCCTGTTGGTGACTCAAAAACCCACATCTCTAAATTTCAAATCTGTGTCACAAACCTGTAGATTATATTATTTAAAGCTCTAATTCTGAATCTGCATTTTTGCCCCCAATCTGTATTTTCACATGTATCCCTGATGTGGTGAATGGGGCCACTATCCTTGAAGATACCCTCAGCAGAGAACTAGGAACCATCTTAGACTTGTCTCTCCCTTCTGTTTCTCCATATCCAGTTCAACCCTAAGTATGATGGATTCTCCCTCTTAGATACATTGCGAATTCTAGCAGTCTTCTCCACCTGTACCACTAGTTTAGCTCTCGTTATTTTTAGCCTAGACTGTTGCCATGCAGAGCACCACTTGCAGCCCATTCTCCACACAACTCCCAGAGTCATATTTCTGGAGAACAAATCTGATTATAATAGTTACTTAAAAACCTTCAACCGAATCCCCATTCTAGGGAGATAAAGTTAAAACTTCAATGCGGTATATAAAAATGGTACCATAGGTTGTGAAGAAAAGGATGGTCTACCACGCCAATCTCATTTCCTGCCACTCTTTTCTTCATGATCTTTATACTAATATTTGACTATTTGGGATCATTGCTTTGGCTTTCTTTTTAAGGGTCGACATCCTAGTGCTAGCTTTACATGAAACCAAGTTGGTAGCTCACTCATAATGGGATTGAGTGGCAAGGACTCCCCTCACCCCATTTTCTATTAGGATGCTTAAGATTTCCAGGAGCAATAGTAGTTTAATTCTTCATTAGCCTAACTATTCCGTGGTAAGGTAAAGCAATTACATCAATTATGCACTTGCCTAAAGGTGTGGAACCAAACAATAGATACATTTCAATGAGAGAAGAGAAAGGGAAGAGAAATTTCTGACCATGAGGTTCTGGGCAACTCCATCATGTCCCCTAGTTGAGGTTGCCTAGTATAAGGGCAATTAAAGAAAGAAAGAAGGAGGGTCACTTACTCAGTGAAGATGAACAGGGGTTGTGCCACAAATTTTCTAAAGATTAGAAATGATTCTGATGCTTTCTCTACATCCCAGCAGAAGGTTAGTTATTTGATGGAATGATTCTATTCTCTTTGTGCACTGTGAAGAACAGATGGTGTGAGGTTACGGGTAAGGAGGTATGTGATGAAGGGAACTTAGGCTAGTCTTCAGCTTTACATCAGGGATAATGGGATAGTGGAAAGCCATTCCTCTATACAGAATATCTTCCAATTTAATGTGGCTTAACAAACACTTGTGGAGTAAATACTTTACTAGGCTTTCCTCGGTGGCATATGTATTGTCAAAGTGGTAGAAAGTCACCTCTAAGAAAAGAAGGGTTATCAGTATAATGTGCTAAGTTAGGAAAAAAATCATGTTGAACTCATGACCTAAAAAAGGAATATCTTTTCTAGTTCTTTCAGCTCCCTAAGTGGCCCGGCAGCAGAAACAGCCCTATTGGCCCCTGCTGACACTCATACACAGTCCTAGCTTAGGTCCAAAGGGGATATGATTCCATGGAACAGGACAATTTGAGAATATTCTTGGTTGCTGGAAAAAATGTAGTTTCAGTGGTGTTGAGTGGAACTGAAAGGACAAAGGAATCAGGCTAAACAATCAAGTTGTACAATTTAAGCAGCAAAAAATCAGAGGAATGTTTATATATATTATATTTCTTCTATTAAGTGTATATCTGTTGTTACAGCATCTTAGAGATGTTAAAAATACATTCCCAAATAGTCTGGGGAAAAGTAGCAGAAACTACTAGCACCAGGAATAACTGATCAGCATTCATTGTTTCACACAGAAATGACATGGAAAGGGGGTTCAAGATTTAATTGGCACAATGAGAAAGAGGTTAACAATGTGTGGGCAAAGTTTTCAATTGTCCAGATGTCTTCAGGAAGAGAGATAATTGCACAGACTCAATCTCTCATCTCCTAGGAAACAAAACCCCTGGATGGCCTCACTAATCACAATAATATAGTAATCAGGAATATAAGCTTTTCTAATAATGCTAATAATCCAGGTCACTGATAGGACAAAGGTTCAGGCTGACCAAGTGACACTTAGAGCGCAGTCTATTATTTCAAGGGGAGATGCTAAAACCTGGGTGATACGTGTAATCTTAGAATCTTATTGACATAACAAAGGAAGTTTTACTTTCTAAAATAGCTTAACTAGATCCCAGCTCAGACCAAAAACAAAAAATAAAACAAATCAAATAGCCAAGATCTGGAAGCAGCCCAAGTGCCCATCAGTAGATGAGTGGATAAAAAAGCTGTGGTACATTTACACAATGTAATACTATTTGGCCTTAAAAAAGAAGGAAATCTTACCCTTTGTAACTGCATGGATGGACCTGGAGAATATTATGCTAACTGAAAGAAGCCAGTCAGAGAAAGACAAGTACCATATGATATCACTTGTTTGTGGGATCTAATGAACAAAATAAACTAACAATCAAAATAGAAACAGACTGTCAAAAAGACAGGCCATCAGAAAGACAGTCCTTCCCCAGGCCATCTCAGTGTCTGTCAGAGGGGAGAGGGCTGGAGGGCTTGGTGAAAAAGGTAAAAGGATTAAGAAAAACAAAAGCAAAAAACGGAAACAAAGCTCCTAGACACGGAGAACAGTAGGGTGGCTAACAGAGGGAAGCAGGGGTAGGTGTAGGTAGAAGAGGGTAAAGGGGGACAGATGGTGATGGAAGGAGACTTGACTTGGGTTGGCGACCACACAATATCATATACAGATGATGTCGTACACAAAACTAAAGGCATTCATCATAACCAGGCATTATTATATGAAATGCTAAAGGGAGTTATATAAGAAAAAGAAGATAAAAATGATGAATATTAAAATGGCAATACATTCACAACTATTAATAATTGAATCTAAATAACAAACTAAGCAAAGAAGCAGAACAGGAACAGAATCATAGGTATGGAGATAATTTGGAGGGTTATCAGTTGGAATGGGGTAGGGGGAGAATGGGGGAAAGTGTGTAGGGATTAAGAAATACAAATTGGTAGGTACAAAATAGATGGGGGATGGTAAGAACAGCATAGGAAATGGAGTAGCTGAAGAACTTACATGCATGACTTGTGGACATGAACTATGGTGGGGAGAAGGTGGATTGCTGGAGGGAATGGGGTTACTAGGTGGAAGGGAGCAAAAGGGGAAAATTTGGACAACTGTAATAGCATAATCAGTAAGATATATTAAAAAATAATAATTGTGCACCTGAAACCTATGTAATTTTGTTAACCAATGTCACCTTAATAAAGTTAATAAATAAACAATAAAATGCTTAAAGCATGCATGAGAATGTAACATTAGATTTCTGATTATAATTAAGTATTTAGGAGAATTTGAGCAAAAATGTTTGTATTCAATGTTTGAATGTTTAGGAAAGTCTAATTTTCAGATCATAGGTATTGATTTATTATTTGTATAACTAAACTGTAAATTTTGAGTATATTGACCCTTAATATTTAAAGGAATATTTGTTACCTCATAGATTTATAAATGTTACATACTGGGCATGAAACAAGTTGAAGTGGAAGTTCCTCTCCATGAACAAACACCATGAAAGGATCTTTTGTCATAAAGGTATAAGGCATAGTTACTGCTCTCAAATTTCTCTCAGACTTGTTAGGGGCCGTACGAGTGGTCTGCACATAATTATGTGGCGTTCAGCTGTGGCGACAAAACACGGAGTTTGAGGCTTGGGGCAGGTGTGATTGACACTGATGTAAGACAAAACTGTGCTGGGTGCTTTTTCAGGCAACTGGATCTCTTGTAGAAACTTGTGTTTGTCTGAAGTGGGTACCTCCAAACCCAGCTCTGCCAGTTGGTTGAGAGGAAAGTGGACGTTCGTTGGAGCAGAGATGCAGCGTGAGTCCAGGCCTCCTGACGGAGAGAGAGTACAGGGCTCTGTTCACTCTGCCAGGGCACGTGGGGCCATGTATGACATATGTGTAGTCAGCAGCCAGTAAGTGGTATTCGCAATGCTAAAAATAGAAATAACAGCGGCACTAATATATCCACTCATGAGGATTTAGAGTGAAGTTGGGCAGATGAAACAGACTTATCAGGAAGAAAAAAGTCATTGCAAAAACAAAGTTCTGGTATATATAGGGGAGAAGTATATATATTACTCACATGTAGACAAAGGATCTAACCAAAAAGTAGATCAAAAATAGCAGCAGACAATTCACAGAATAAGATGTTCAAATGGGCAATGAATATATCAAAAGACGATCAGCCCCACTCGTAGTCATGAGAATAAAAAATGTTATTTATCATTTATCAGACTGATAAATATTTAAAAGATTGTTGTATTCATTGTGGGCAAGGGAGGGAGGAAATAGAGCTCTCACATGATGTTGAGTGGAGTGGGCTCTGGTAAAGACTTTTCAGGGGCTGATTTCTGAATATTTTTCAAAATTTAAATTGTGCTCATGGTTGACTCAGAATTCTAATTCTAGAAATTCTAAAAGTGAAGATGTTTAGTGCCACATTATTTTATGGTAATGAAAAATTGACATTACTCAAAGTTTCTTTAAAAGAAGAGATTAAGTATATTATGGTGCACCCTCACTATGGGCTACCCAGTGGTGATTAAAAATTAAAAATTAGTCCTGATCAGTGTGGCTCAGTTGGCTGGGCGTTGTTCCGCGCTGCAAAAGGTTGCCGGTTGATTCCTGGTCAGCGCACATGCCCAGGCTATGAGTTTGGTCCCCAGTCGGGTGTGTAGGAGAGGCAACTGATTGATGTTTCTCTCGCACCTAAATCTTTCTCTCCCTCTCTTTCTCCCTCCCTTACCCTTGTCTAAAAATAAGTGAATAAAATCTTTAAAAAATTAAAAATATCTCCAACGGCAGACATAGGCAGATCACTGATGCATTTTGTTAAGTGACAAAAGGCATAGAAAATGTATATGATGATCTCATTAAAGCTAGACACAAATGTGTATATGACTATATATGATTGTAAATACATACATAAATCATTTGAAGGAAACCCTTCATTTTTACTGGTGGTTGCCTTTGGAAAGAGGAATGTGTTTGGAGGTAGAGGGTGAGGGTAAGGGACAATATTCCATTTTATACTCTAATTCTATATTTATAACAGTAGCTGTGTCTATGTTTGTGCCTACCAATGTCTATGTCAATGTGATGTTTATATCTCTATTGTTTCAACATTTGAGTTCGTATAGTACTAATCTAATATAAATTATGTTAAAAAAATAAAGACAGCAATTTTAAAGCCCTGGCACTCCAGTCCAGCTCTGGCTCCGCTATAAGAAAATAGTCACTTTCGGTGGAGTGAAAGGGATGGCCTGCAAGGGCTTGAGAAGAACAAGTGGCCACTTCTTGGCCCTGGTTCCTTCCCCACTCCCCTTTTTCCAATACTGCATGTAGAGGCAGAGAGCATCCTACTGCGCCTGTGTGTGTTCCCCCAACCTTTTCCCAACTTCTAGAGTCAAAATACACCTGAGATTAAAACTCCGTAAAGTAGATGATGTCAATTTGAAATGTTTTTTTGCCATTGTCTCGTTTTCCTGTGCTTGGCCGATGTCCTCAGCGCTGCCTGGTGTGGTTGCTCGCTCTCTCCAGGTAGAATAGCAGCTTGTCTTTGCTCTGCTCTGTACTTCCTTTGTGGGACCACAAAGGATACCTGGACTCATGCTGGGGCCAGGACTGCAGACCGTGACTCAAAGCCTGTCCTTCGTTTATCGAATGGAACAGTTGCACCAAAGGAATCTGTTGGGGAAGTTGGCCTTGGCGCCCAGGACAAAAGATGAATAGTTTGCTTTGAGCACTTGCAGTCCTCTGCACTGGCTCATGCTAATTAGAGTTGGCGCTGGCGTGGCACCTGCATCTCTGGGGATGTGAACCACCGCTCCCACACAGCGAGGCCGTTCGATGAGGCACCAGCCATCAGAAGCTTGAGACTGTTCCCCAGCTTTTCAATGGATTATTCATTTATTCAGCAAACATTTATTAGCTTTTTCAACTCTGGTCTGCTCATGGAATTCATCACCAGGCACGTACCAAAACCCATCATTTCTGTGATTTTTCTCACACTGCCCCCTCCCCGGCTTGTTTTGACTTATTGTCCCTGGCTTTCTTTCATCTCCCCTTGGCTCTCTGCTCCCTTGGTCCTGTACTCTTGCTCCTGAGAGTGGTTGTTCCAGGACCCACTTGCTTTGAGAGACCGCCTAGACACAATTTGCCTGCCCTAACCCACAGCTCTCCCCGGACTATGACTTGCCTTTGATTCTCTAGCTTTGTTGTGGCTGTGGAACCAAATGGCCTTGGCTAAGCCTTTAGTATTTTCTAAGCAGCAGAGGGGACCATATAACTCCATAGTCAGGCATTGTGTTGGGGGCTGGGATGTGGGTGGGAGGGGTTAGGGCTAGAAAGATTCGTTCATTCTAAACCAGAAAAATTTAAAAATATGTAAAATATATGGTCTTTCAGATATTGAGAAGTGCTTTGAAGAAGGCATATGCAAGGGGAATAGAGGGCACTAAAGGAGGAGGAGGGGAGCAATTTAATAGGGAGCTTCGAAAAGGCCTTGCTCACCGCGAGTGAGCCAGCTTTGTGCATTGCTTGAGAGAAAGATGCTCTAAACAAAGGGAAGAGCAAAAACAAAGGTTCTGAGGTGAGAACTTGCCTGGAATATTGGAGAAGAGAGGGGAGGACAATGTGAGTAATAAGAGGGGAGGAGGGTAGGGGCCTTAAGCTCAGCCATGCAGTATGTGGTCAGAGTGTGCAGGCTTTGTGCTCCTGTGTGAGGACTTCAGCTTTCCCTGCCAGTGAGCTGACGAAACAGTCCCTACTAGTGGGGACGTCCCCTGAGTAGAGGCGGACACTCACTCTGTGCACTGCACATGGGCTCTCTCATTCGGTGGTGGCGAAATTAAGGCTGATGGGGAATGGCCAGCTCTGTCTGGGGAAGCCGGGGAAGAGCTCAGTTTTCCAAACAGAGAGACTAGCCTGAGCAAAAGCTGGTATGTGTGACATCATGACAGTGACAGAGAAAGGAGGACAATTTGCTTTGGCTTGAGATGGCAGTGTGATAGTGGAGAGGCGGCAGGCTGAGAGCTGAAAAGGGATTGATGAGGCAGGGGATACCAGTTCCGAAGAGCCTCATCTGATGCAATAATGTCAGATTTAATCCTGTAGTCATAGAAAGCCATGGAGGTTTTCAAATAGGGAAGTGTGACATATTCCTCTTGAAATAAAAATAATTTTCACTTTATACTTCAGTTTCTACATCAACTAACAGTGGGCAGGCTTCAAATCTAGAGAAGAAGTAGAACTGAGTTCTCACTTTTTGCACAATCCTAACTTTCCTGATCTGTAAAGCGGGAGTTTTATCTGCTTTATCTACCTCACCAGGGTTCTCTAGGGAGTGAATGAGATAATGTATACAATAGAGTATTGCAGTCTGCAGGAGGCCCAGTGTCACCAAAACCCAGAAGTAGCATAGGGTGGAGTCAGCAAGAGTGGCCGCCTGCTCAAGTGGAAAAGGCGTGGCTCTGGAGTTGGACATCAGTTGGAATCTTGGCTCCACTACACACTGACTGTGACCTTGGACAAAGTGGACTGGCTGGACCACTTGGAGCTTCAGTTTCCCCATTAGAAAAAGGGGTTAATTTTTACTTTGCAGGATTGGTGTATAGAATAGAAACAATGTGTATGAAATACCTAACCCTGTGCATGGTCCGGAGGAGAAGCTCGGTCATTGACAGTTGTTATTTTTCTGAGATGATTTTGGTGAACACAATTGGATGGACACTTATGACAGCCCTGCTGTGTGGGCAGGACACCGTGCACAGTGCTGTTAAAACAGCACTACTAGTGCTGGTAGGGTGTGCATCTGAATCTTAGCTGCTTCTTTAGCAGTAAGGATGGCTTTGTGCTGATCCTTCACCTTACGTAGATCCGCTTGTGCCATGGCATGCTGCGTATCTGGGGTTGGAGGCACCATCTGGACCCCGGAAGGCAGTGAAACTAATGGGCCCCCAGGAGCACCTGGCTCGTGGCTGGCATGATATAACCTCTTGGCTCTGCCCAACTAAGCTAACTGGCTGCAGCTCAGCTTAACAGCCATTGATTCAGACAGGCCAAAAGGAAACGGAGGCTGAAACATGGATTCATAAAACTAGCTCATAATTTTATCCTTTTGAGAGGAAAATGGTTGATTTTTGTCTGAATTTAGCAGAACAATTGTCCACATTGATTGAATTCTTCAAGTAACTTCTCATCTCCCTGCTGTATTTTGTTTCAGAGCACATGGTTTCACATTTAAAAGACAGAAAGAGAAAAATTACTGACCAGCTGTAATTTCTCATTTGGCAGGCACCCAGCCGTCTTCCCAGGATTTGATAGAATATAACCTCGTATTTAACTCGTGCCCTAATACTGCCCCTGGGCTGGACTGAATCGAATCGGACCCAGTGCAATCATCGTCTTGGCTGAAGATTCACACCTACAGTTCCTCCTGCAGAGTACTCAGGGCAGCCGCAGTAGACTCTGAGAAAAACAGTCAGAAAACAACACTCCTGCCAAGTGGAAACCAGGCTCACGGCTGTTTCCAACAGGACTGCCTTACTTCTGCCTTTTAACAATTCTCCACAGCCATTAGTTATTCATTCATTCACTAATTAATTAAGCACCTAACATGGTGCAAATGCAAATAGTATGATCTATGATCTTTTCCCTCAGGGAACTTACAATTTAGTGGAGAAGATAAGATGTACACAAATAGCTCGGCTCACATATAGGAGCACGCAAATGGGTGACAAACAGTAAGGGTAGGATTTGAGAGCAGGGGAGGTTCAGCTTTGCCAGGAATTACTTCATGGAATGGATGCAATGGTTTGGGTGGTGAGTTGAAGGAGTGGGGTAGGCAGAGATCGAGATGAGGGAAGTAGGCGAGTATTCCAAGCTTGAGTAATGTGAAAAATAAGAACGGTGTGTTCTATCATTGCTTCTTGAATTGAAGTGAAATAAATATCATTTGGAGTAAAGCAATAGCAATCCAAAAGCTTGAAACTTTTAAAGAGGCTACAGAGAGGGAGACCAGTTAGAAAGCTAGTACAATACTCCAGGTGCGAGAGGAGGTGATTTGTGAAGTTGATAGTAATGAAGATGGCAAGAAAGGGTGGGTTTCTAGACATACTATAAACTTTCCAGTCTCACCTTAACTTCTGTATGTGTCCTCTTCCTAGAAGATCCCTGGCTTTCAGATTTGAAAAAAAGGTACTATTGAGGGCAATTTCTGTCTATGTGTGACCAGAATATCTTCCCTCACCTACCCATGGCTGCCCTTGGAGTTATGGCTTTGCTCTGTTGGTAGCTGTGTGTCCCTTAGGGTCATAGACCCCCAGAATGAGAGAACTGAGGCCTAGGGATCCTCTAGTCTGTCCCTCATTTTACAGATGAGGAAACCAGGGCTCAGAGAGAGAGGTGAACTGGCTTTCCTAAGATGTAACAGGCAGTTAGAGAGGGACCGAAATTGGGTGTCCTGATTCTGACTGCAGTGGTCTTCCTAAATCACCACTTTCTGCTCCATATAGAAGCCAAAGTGTCCTTCTCCCTTGTGGCAGAGACCGGCTAGTTGTACCCCCAACTCCACTTCTCTTACCAGTTTCTCTTGCTGTTCGGTGTGGCCATGTGACCTAGTTCTGGCCAGTGGAATATGGGTGGAGTAGGAATTGCCTTCCATAGGTTTTTAGCTGGTGGAAAAATGGAAAGGAGTCTTAACTATGGATGGAGACAGAAGTGTAGATTAATAGAATGAAAACTTCCACAATTGAGTGTGCATTTTAATACTTAAAAGGACCAAAGTGTATTTAGTTTTCTAAGATGGATGAAAACTATGAGAGGGCCTGCCATGTTTTCATCCAGGTGAAGGGGCAACACTCTCTGATGGAGCAGCAGGAACTCTTCAGGAGCAGCAGGGAATAAAGAATAAAGGTGATTCATTCATCAGGGGTGCTTGCCGAAGGTAACGTGGGTGGTTCCACGCAGCCTGATAAAGTCTAGAGGCAAGTAAGGGCTGGGTGCTAAGGAAGCACATGGGAGGGCACTGAACCCAGACCTGCTGGAAATGACATCAAGGGTGGAACCTAAGGGAGGAAGCAGGCTTCAAGGTGGAGAAGGACTATCCTAGGCAGATCAAAACAGTGAACAAGATGGAAAAAGAAAGAAACTGAAAACTGAAGAATGACCGCCACACAAGAAGTAGGATGGTGCAGAGGCCAGATTAGGAAGCCAGCTGCTAGCAAACATGTTGAGAGGTTTGGATAAACCTGAGAGACTCTGGGAAACCTTGGAAAGATTTTGAGCAGCGAAATGATATGGTCAGATTTGCATTGTAGAAAAATCACTCTGTTGTTATGGAGAATTGGTCAGAGCAGGATGGGGCTGAGGTGGGAGACAGAATAAGAGGCCCCACTGGTGTGTGGTTTTTCTCAGCGGTGCTCCATAGCCTGGGTGTAGGATGCTGAGGGTTATCTGGGGTGAATAGTTGGTCCCAGAGGTGTGTTGTAAGAATGAGGGACATGGGACCGTGTCAACCCCTATCGCTGTGTATTAGGGGATGGCAAAGTATGGCCCATAGGTCAAATCCAGTCTGCTGCCAGTGTTTGTATGGCTCACAAGAATGGTTTTACATTGATTGATTGATTGATTGATTGATTGATTGCATCCCCCCCATTACCATTTATCCTCCTTATGTCTTCCTGGTTTTTACATTTTTAAATGGTTCAAAAAAATTAAAAATAATTTCTTTCTGAAAATTATGTGAAATTCAAATTTTGGTTCCTGTAGGTAAAGTTTTAGTGGGGCGTAGCCACACTCATTTATTTTTATATTATCTATGACTGGCTTCATGCTTCAGTGACAGAGTTGAATAATTGTGACAGAGATCTACGGCCTGCAAAGCTTGAAATATTTCCTCTTGGGATCCTGATGGAAAGTTTGCTAACCCCTGCCCTGTACCCTCAGTCTCCACTTAAAACATTTCTTCTGTCACTTTCCTGCCTTAACTTATCAGAATCAACCTGAGCTCAATATTGCACTCGACTGGAGATCTTAAAAGATTCTGAGGCCTAGGACCCATTTCTGAGACATCTTGATTTAATTGCTCTCGGGATATGGCCTGATCATTGGGATTTTCAGATATTCCCCAGGTGATCCTCATGTGTACCCAGGCTTGAGGACCCCTGCATAGCTGAAACCTGCCCCTAAAGGTATCTCTGAAATGGATACTGTTTTGTTCCACGTCTCTTACACATCTCAAGGCTGGAAATGGTTAGTATCTTTCTTGCTATCAGGCCATCGATTTCCTTCACCATTGCAAAAAACGCTGAGATTGGAGATTTGATGCCTAGTTCTATAACCTCTTGATGGATTGATTTATCATGGACTGATTTGTCACCTCTTTTATTTATTATCTTTAGTGCCTGGCTCATGGTTCTGATTCCTGATATAATTCTTGGTGACTTCATCATCTATATGGATGAACTACCCAAATATTGAGACCTTGAGTGTGTAAAGCTACTCATCTTTAGTGACCATTTTCTTGTCTCCTTCTCAACCACAAAATCTCATGGTCACACCTTGGACTCTGTCAGCTCCCAAAACTTCCACACATATGAAATCTCAATTTCAAACATCTTACTCCCCAAGTGTTATCTCCTATCCTTCCAGCTTCCTTGCTGAAGTGGGCCCATTTCTTCCATTTTCAACCTCACTGAAACCCTCAATCTATTGATTCTCCCTGCCAATTTTTTACTCTCAGTCAGGCCTGAGGCTTCCCATTCATCCTTCTTTGGCCTGGCTGGATTCCTTGTTCATCTCTATAAACGCTCATCTGTAACTTAGAGGTAATGACGACAGGGCCGCTACCTTTTGGGGTTGTTACGGGGATTAGAAGACCTAGCTTGTTTAAGTGCTATGACGGTCCCTGGCGTACAGAAAGGAAGTCATTAAAGGTTAGCTGAATGTCTCTGGGGAAAACCCAACCCAAGCTGGCCAGTTTTGTTTAAAACATATGACCATGCCCTGGCCAGTGTAGCTCAGTTGTTTGGAGTGTTGTCTCCTAGACTGAAAGGTTACAAGTTCAATTCCTGGTCAGGACACATGCTCGGGTTGTGGTTTTAATCCCCGGTTGGGGCGTGTATGAAAAGGCAATCAATGGGTGTTTCTCTCTCACACATGCATCTCTCTCTTTCTAAAAGCAATAAAAAAATGTCCTTGGGTGAGAATAAATATATGTGTGTGTGTATGTGTGTGTGTGTGTGTGTGTATGTATATACATATATATATATACACACACACTATATATAACAAATATAAAATAAGTACATACATATATTTATATATATAAAAAATATGTGACCATGAACCTTAAGTGAACATTCCTCTCTGCCTGGTGGTCCTTTTGTAGTTTCATTGGTAAATTTGCTTTTCTGCTCCCTGAGAGGACTCTTCCAACCATCCTTTTTCTCAAACTCTCATCTGTCCTCACTTCTAGCTGATAATTTCATTGTATTTCACTCTAGAATACACCTAGAACAAAATTTAAACTTTTAAATATGCCCTACCTAATCCAGCTACAGAATCTTGCCTGGCTTTCTAAAGTGTACTGTATGCAACTTTCCCCTTTGTCTCTGAACTTGAGCTCCATAGGTCTGCTTCCATTTCAAAAAACATGCCAAGCTCTCTCCCACTTCATGGCTTTTTGCACACACTCTTCCCTCTGCCTGGAACATTTTTCCTCCATTTATTGTATGACATTTACTCATTTTTTAGGGGTCTTTTTTTTTTTAAGATTTTATTTATTTTCAGAGAGAGGAGAAGGGAGGGAGAAAGAGCAATGTATGGTTGCCTCTCACATGGCCCTCATTGGGGACCTGGCCCGCAACCCAGGCATGTGCCCCGACTAGGAATCGAACCGGGACCCTCTGGTTCCCAGCCTGCGCTCAATCCACTGAGCTACATCAGCCGGGCTTAGGGGTCTATTTTAAATGTCATTTCCTTAGAAAGGCCCTCTTTTTGGTCTACTCTCTATTAGTTTTCTGTTGCTGCCATAACAAATCACCGTAAAATCAGAGGTTTAAACAATGTAGATTTATTACGTTACAGTTCTAGAGATTAGAAGTCCAAAATCAAGGTTTTGGCAGGGCTGAGTTTCTTTTGGGGACTCTAGGGAAAAATCATTTTATTTCCTTTTCCAACTTCTATAGGCCACAGTAATTCCTTGACTCACCGACTACTCCTTCCATCTTCAAAGCCAGAACCAGTGGGTCAAGTCCTTTTCATCCTACCATCCCTTTGGTTCTCTCAAGGCTCTCTTCCTTCTTTAAAGACTCCTCTGACTATGGTGGGCCCACCCAGGCAATCCAGGATAATCTTCCCATTTTAAAGTTAGCTGATTAGCAGTATTAATTCCCTTTAGCCCTGTTACCCAACACATTCATGGATTCTAGGAATTAAAACAAATTTCTGGGTGGGGGGACATTATTCTGCCTACCACACTGTTTAAAGTAGGTCTCCCTCTTTCTTGCTTAGCTTTTGTTTGCTTTCATAGCACTAATTATAATTTTGAGTTTCTTTCTTTTCTTGTTTCTTTTGCTTTCCCTCATTAGAATACATTCTCTATTAGGGCAGGAACCTTTTTGCCTTGTTTGTCTTTGTGTGCTTAACACATAGTAAATGCTCAATAAACATTAATTGAATGATTCGACAAATGAAGAGTTGTTGAAAGGCTGGATCGTGGACTTTAACTTGGAAGAGAATTAAAGTAAAACTTTGAAAAGGTGATGGAGACCCAGTCATCAGAAGAGAAGCTGAGAAAATCAGCTGGACAGATGGGAGGCTGTGAACTGAGAATAAGACATTAGAACGTGTGATGTCACAGGTGAAAAACACTAAGGGCAATTTTAATGTCTGGGGAAGTTATTCTTAACTCTCTTCTGGGGAAGGTTATGAGGTCCCTTGAAAATAAATAAAAAGTATAGGCTCTCAGTCAAGGGAAATATTTAACTAACAAACAAAATTCCGCATCGGTTTCAGAAGGCCCACAGTTGCGCAATACTTTGGTGAATGAAGGGATCACTTGGAGCTTAGAAAATGACGACATAAGGAGGATAGAGTATTACAGAGGTTAGCGGTGTGAGATTCAAAGGGTATTTCCTCCTAACATTCATTTGCAATACCTTAAGTTTACAACACTTTAACTCATGCCAAATTAGTACCAGCAGGAGGGTTGCAAGCAAAAGACACGGGCCACTTGGAATTGGTTATTGCGGCAAGATGGGGCAAATGGGAGTGACACTTCCTCCTCCTTTTTATTTTAGGATGGTAACTATCATTCATGCTATTAAGGTGATTAAAAAAAGGCTACTCAGAGAGGGGGTAGGAAGGATAAATGGAAAAAATATACCATACATTTTTAAAAAAGGTTACTCAAGTTACCAACACTGTTCTCTTGGAACCACACGCTCTTGGAGGATGAAGCTGAGGGGAGTGGGTAGGATAGGTGCTGCCGTAGGCTCACGCAAGGGGAGTGGTAAGCGTCAGGTCTGGGACCAGGGCAAATTCTTCTGACAACTCTTCTGATAAGCTCATATCTCATAATTCTCACCCCAAAGCAGGGAATGCAGTCTGAAACTTTTATGTGATGATGATGCAAGACTGTTATGGTTCATTAGTTTAACAGAGTAATTTTCTGTTGCTTGCAACCAAAGAACGTAGGATCCATAAATTACAAAGTGAACATGAGTGTCACACCTGTTGTGTGAAGTTCAGTTACACACACTTTACTGAGAAGAGAAGACATGTGACCGTCTAAGGCCATCTATAAAACTGGGGAGCCAGCACGAGAGCCAGGTCGTTTGACTCTTTGTTCAGTGCTCTTTGAACTTGGCGGTGTTATGCTCAGTCTGCTTCCTGCAATAAAAACCCGAGCCATTTGTCTTCTTCCTCAAAGCAAAGTGAATATAAACATGATGGGTACAGGTTATGAAACAAGGGAATATGTGAGGCATTTTTTGTACATATTTGACTTGCAAGCAAACGAACAACAAATAATAATTAAAAAAAACCCTTCAAGCATTGATTAAAGACAGAACAAATTGTCCCCAAAGTTTCCAATGTAAAACAAGACAAATTCTGAAAATTAAGTTGACAAGCACATATAGCAGTGTAATTTTTTCTTAATTAAGCTGACAAAGATCCCCAGTTCCACATAAATCAACAAAAACAACAAATCTAAAGTGCTCAAAGGAAGGACATTAAGAGTTGCTAAAGGGGAATATAAGAAAAAATGTAATAAAATAATCTATGCTTTGCTGACTCGCTTTCCTTGGGGTAAGTGATCAGTTGCGGGCGGGGAGGGTAAGTGAGGAGGAAGAGAGCAAGTCGTACAAGTTAATTTCTAGGGTTGTTCCTCGTGGAAGGGACATCAGACAGGCACAATGGCTGCCTTCTTCCACCTTTTGAATAAAAGAAGTATAAAATTAAAGATTAAAAGAAGTATTGTTTCTTGATTTTGGGGAGATTCTCCTGATGGATTCTTTGTTCCTACTTTGCACAAGGATAGATGTGCACCTTTAATTGTGTGTAAGGTGAACTTTTACAAATCAAACCACTTTTTTCATTTCTAATAATTATATGAGGAGGATCCCACAAAACCCATAATTTATTTATAAAAAATTGTGTGTTCTTCCACGTTTAAACTTCAGTCACCTTCAAAGTGCTCTCTTCCAAACACACCTATCGAGATGGTTTTTTCACTGCTCAAAACAGTTTTGAACTTGTCAATTTTGATGCCTTTTAGTGCTTCTGCCACTTTTTGTTTCACTTCTTCCACATCAGCAAAACATTTCCCTTTGAGGACTTTTTACATCCAGGGAAACAAACAGAAAAAAGTTGCTTGGGGCGAGGTGGGGTGAATAGGGAGGGTGGGGCACAGGGGTCAAGCCACTTTTTTGGTCAGACACTGCTGAACACTCAGGGAGGTGTGGGCAAATGTGCTTGTAAATCACTCATGAAATGGGCAAACGAGTTGGAAAAGTCTTCAAAAAAAGTTCACTGAAGCAGAATTCAGCTTCTTACAACAACGCCAGTTGGTACACTGATATGCATGGTTCCTAGAACACTCACCTAGCTGGGGAAGCCTGTACTACAAGGGACCTACCCTCTGGAAGATAATTTTGGTTTTTTTTTAATCTCCCCTAGTATGTAAGAAATGGCTTAATTTCTAGTAAATGCATATAAAATACATAGACCTGCTGTGTTCACAGAGGTTACTGGAAATCAGTAACGGCAGTTTTCCAATGAGCTAGTTATGGCAACAGAATCCTTCTCAACACAGCTTCTAGGTAAGCCATACCAGCCAATCATAGTGGGCCCATGAGATAAAATCTGTTTGCCATCTCTGGACTAGTTAGGAGGGCAGGCTTTGGAGGCAGATGGGTCAGGATTTACAGCATCCTTGCCTGCTATGTAGCCTTGGGCAGATAATTGGACTGTTCTAAATCCCATTGGTAAAAATGGAGCACATGCTGTCTTGAAGTTTAGAGAAATACATGTGCAGCTTGATCATATTTTGAGCTTTTAGTTTGTCTTTTCCCGACTAGATTTCTCCTTCTATCTCCCTGCCTCCCACCAACTGGAGCACAGTGCAATGTCCAAGAAGGTCTAGGTGGTGGGAGAGGAAGGTGGAACGGCTGGTAGAGACTCTCTGGCTTTTGATTTTACAAACAGAAGGCCACCAGAGGATATAGAGGTTCCAGAGGAGGTAGAAGAGAGATGAGGAATTGTGGAAGAAACAAAGCATCTAGAAAAAGCAAGAGGAAGGGTGGCTTTCTCCAGACTAAAAGAAGTTTCCCCAGATTCCTTGGGAGGGTCTGCTTGTCTCTGGGAAGCAGGAACTCGGGTTCCGCTTTCTTGCATGAACCAAGGTGTATGAGGCTCTGATTGGGGTTTCCTGCCTTGGCAGAGGGGTCCAGGCGCCACCTGGCGTGTCTCTGAAGATGGAGTGAGCCAGTGCATCTGAAAGGCCATGCTGTTTTGGACAGGGGAAGTTTCCGGGGCAGCCTGTGTGCACAGGGACACAGACCAGGCGGCCCCGTACCTTGGTGTCTGGTACCTTGTCCTTTTGGGTTGGCAAAGCTCAAAGGATGACTGAGGTGAGGTTTTTCGTCATCCTGGTTGGATAAGAGATCAAAATAAAAATTAAGTAGTTTATAGAAAATAAAAGGGTGCAACATTTTTGTACCTTTGAGTCTGAACTGAGACCCATACCCACTGTCTCTGTAAAGAACCCAATACAGTGCCAGGCACTGTAGCAAACTCTTCACATAATTCACATAGCAAACTCTTTAAACCACAGTTATTATTATTAAGAAAGGTATTTGCAGAAATTCTTTTTGAAAAGTAAAGAATTGCTTTACAATGTGCATAAACATCCCAGTAAAATCATTTTTTCCCTCTTCATCTGAATTATTCTCCACTCCCCCCACCACCAGTCCAGCCCAGTTTACTCCCTTCCCTGCTCTGCTCTGTGCCCCAGGAGGCTGACCTTTATGGGCTGCCTGACTCACGCTCTCTTGCTGGTTGGATCCAGTTGGGTCTGATCAGCAGGAGGCAGAAGCAGGGCCTGGGAGTGTGGGAGAGAGAGAAGTTGGGGCTTTCTTCCAGCTCCCTGCCTGCTGGGCACCGAGGGTCTGGATATGGCTGTGTCCCTGGGTGACCACAGCTCCTGCTGGTGTCCTTTCCTTCACCAGGTTACAATCACACTGCTTCTCCCTTTGCCCCTTCAGGCCTCAGAGTGGGAATGGCGTCCTCTCGTTGTTAGTTTCTGGGAACTCAACATTCTTTGATGGTTCCCTAACCCTGTCCATAGTCTGAAAGGAGTTCTTCCACTAAATTCTCCTCATTTGAAATATCTGAGTAGAATTGTTTCCTGCTAGGACCTTGACAGATAACATAAGCGAGATTATTCTTTGTGTTGTTTACCCAGTAGTGGGAATGGTTATAATGATCTGGTCACTCTGTCCAACTCAGATTCCATTAGGACCCACAGCTCCTATCAGCGTGAGAGCCAATGGAGACTGGCTGGCCCTGCGGGGTGTGTTCAGCTAAAGATAGGAAAATGGATAGCTGGGGCCTTAAAAGGTGTTGCTATCACTCTGACCTTGGTTCAAGTTTCATTTCTACTTATGATTTACTTTCACTTGGATGATTTAAATAACCTCTACAAGCATTCATTTCTTCATTTATAATGTATGCATGATATAAGCTTGTGGTAAGAAAAACAAGATGAGGAAAAGCACTTTTCATACATGTATTACCCTGAATACGTGCAAATGGTCAGACTTGTTTTTGGGCACCAGCTGTGAGTCTCCGTTGGGTCAAGCCTTCTTTCAGCGGCCTTAGCTTTCTGCTGGGAGCCAACAACATTGCAGGCGCTCCTGCCCTGGTATTGGCAACTGTAGGGTAAAACTGATGGTTCAAAGCCCTTCCTTATCTTATCTGGCCAAGTCAAAAACTTCCAGAAACAGAGAAAGGGTTGAGTTCTAGGTGGTTGCTTGCTGGGTGTGATTCCTGAGGCAAAATGGAAGGCTGCTCAGGGATGGTGAATATCATCAACTCTTATGTGTCAAAAGCCCTTTTACTGATGGCTTGAGGAGACCTCAGGCCTCAGGCCAGTGGTTGAAGAAACCAAAAAGCTTTAATTTCCATCACAATGCAAATGACCTACAACCCAGCCTTTCCTGAGATGGGGGGTGGGGCTGTGATGGGGATCTGGGGGAGAGGATTGGGTACCAGGTGCTTGGACGGTGGGGATTCAGAGGTGATAGGCAGCTTCTCTGGGAATTTCTCTAAGAGCAAAGTCTCTGAGGAAAGCTAACTTTAGGCTTATTTAGGATAATAATGTAGCTTCTCTGGCAAAGTCTTTACTGTGCAGGGATAGGAATCTAGGTAGTGGTGGTTACACCAGGCTGAACATTGGAATCATCATCCCCGGAGCTATAAAAAATACTTAAGCCTGGTTCCCACCCGGAAAAGTTCTGGTTTAATATATTTGGAATGGGGTTTGAGCATCTGGATTTTTAGAGCTTCTAAATGATTCCAGTTGCATCCAGAATGAACCACTGGTCAGGATATTATGATGTTTGTCTAAATTTAGGAGTGAAAGTCTCAGGTGTGGTATTTAAAGACTCATCAGTTGGGAGAGACTAACATTGAGTACTTGCAATGTAACAGGTGTTCTACAGACTTTGTCCCTTAGTCCCCACAGCAATCTCATGGCATTGCTGTTCCCACGGTGAAGATGAAGAAGTACACTCAAAGGTTAGCATCCTCAAGGTCACACTCCTGGTAATTGGCAGAGCTGGGATTAGAAACCTTGTCTTTCTGACTCCATAACTATGTACTTCCTC
This sequence comes from Micronycteris hirsuta, assembly GCA_004026765.1. NCBI lineage: Eukaryota > Metazoa > Chordata > Mammalia > Chiroptera > Phyllostomidae > Micronycteris > Micronycteris hirsuta. The sequence goes on along the minus strand of PVJI01002285.1, from coordinate 48,501 downwards.
CTCTGGATGCCTGTTAAAAATTCCTCTAGAGTTAACTCATTCTTTGCAGGCAAGTCTGATGTCTCAGGGTGTTTACTTATCTTTATTTTTTGGTAAACCAGAAGGCCAGTAAAGAATTACTCAAGATTCTTCTGTGACAGGCTCATAATTTTAAAATAATCCAACTTTATTTAAAATAAGCCATCATGTCGTTCTTTTTCTCAGCTGGGATTTTACCCAAGGTGTCTGGCCTTGGATTGTATGCTATGTGCACACTGTAGCAGGGGTGTCCAAGCTTTTGGCATCTCTGGGCCACACTGCAAGGAGAAGAGCTGTCTTGCGGTACACATTAAATACACAAACACTAATAAAAACAAAAAAATTTCATAATGCTTTAAGTAAGTTTATGATTTTGTGTTGGGCCACATTCATAGCCATCCTGGGCCTCATGTGGCCTGTGGGCCGTGGGTGGACACCCCTGTATGTAGAGTGTCTATGTTTGAAAATCAGTCTCTCACATTGAAAAACATGTTATAAGTTTCTTTCCATTCTGATGTAGCCAGGGAGTCCCAAAGAGACTCAAGAAGGTTTTGATTTGAGAACCTGTTTCCTTCTGATATGCTTGTGTGTGTATATGTGTGTGTGCTCATGTGTACACGTGCCTACCTATATGCACTGACACTCATCGTGAAGGGAGTGGGAGAGGCAGTGGTACTCGAGATGATGAGCATCCAGAGGGCAGAAATGATGCATTTTCCCCCACCATACATCCCATCACAGTACCAAGAATAACTCAGTTCACTGGAATATTCTATAAATGGAAGTCTGACTCACAGCAATTTTGAGGACACTGAGAATTAAAGATTATAAGCTGGAACACACAGGTTAGAATTTTTGCTCTGATACACCTGCATTACCATAAACACATCTTACATTGTCCAAGCCTCAGATGTATTGCATGTATAACAGTGATTTAAAAATAAAGAACAATAATAAAACTAGGCCTCACATATTTATAGACAGATATAGCTAGTATAGTGCCTGGCATACAGTAGGAACTCAATAAATGTTAAGCAATCTTAAAAATCTTGATTATTAGAAATCCTGAAGCCTTGTTTTTGTTGACTAAGAATACAGCAAGGTGGGAGGGGGGTAATAATGTTGTTTGGTGTGATTTGGGGAAATGCTTTCAGGGGAAGAGAAACTGGAATGAGCCTGAAAGAATGAGTGGATTCAGGTAAAGACTTCTTTTGAACCTTAGCTCCACCCTTCACTAGCCATTTATACATCACTGGCTCATCCTTTAACCTTTCTGTGCCTTGGTTTCTCAAGGTGAAATGGGGTTCTGTGAGCTTTAAGCCCGTGCACAGGGCTGTTTTGAGGGTCCTGTGAGATGCTGTTTGTACAGTACTTGGTGAACTGTAAAGTGCCATAGAAATGTGAATTGTCATGCATGTAAGTGGAGATGGGGAATTGTTCTAAGTATAGAGAAGAGCTGAGATGGGGAGGAATTGAGGCAGCACCAAGGGCACTCTTTTTACCCAAACCCCTTTAAATGACCGGCCAGCACTGCTCCCTGGCCACCCAGTGCTCTTCATTGATGGTGGTGTTCAGGTCCCTGTCTTGTAGTCTCCCCACCCATCCACCCAGTAGACTTTAAGCACCTAGAGTGCAGTAAGTATCTTATATTATTAAGTAATATTTCTCCTGACCAGGGTCCTGATATATCTGTTTGCATTTGAAGTTTGTGTTTCTGTCTCCTTCATGGGAGGAAATAAGTCTTTTGTTAGGGGCTTATTCAATCCCAGGCAAGACTGAATGCTTGGAAACTGCCAAGGGAACACCTCATACCTTTGTTGGGTCCTGTCTATAATCTCGTAGGTCTTCAGGACAGGGAAGCCAGTTGGGGAGGATCAGGAAGAGGAAGCCCTCAGTGATCTGCTGATCCTTCGTTACTCCACTATCACCTCCTGCTTGGTGGGGATTTTCAAGCTGAGCTGATGGTCTCTGTGTTGGCATTCCCACCTTTAGGCGACTCCTTGATTTGAATTGGTTTCTGGCTTGGTAGCTGGAGTAAAGCCTCCCTCCTCCCTGCCCAGTTCTCTCCATTTACCACCTCAACACAGTCTCTGATACCCAGAATGAGTGAGTGAGTGGATGAGTGAATGAATGCCCTTCTTGCTAGGGACTCTCAGAGTACTGGGCTCCTGTGAGTCGCTGCCCTCTTGCTTAGGGCTCTTCTTTACCAGCATACAGATGCTCAGCAGAAGCTTAGCCCCCAGCAGGAGCTTCCTTAGTTGGAACTACTTATTATCTGCCCCTATCTTCTCAGGTGAACAGCCTCCATCACCTGCTGCCACAGTTGGTCACTGTGGCCAGCCTGTCAAGCCCCGCCAGGCTGAGGACCGTGGTCTCACTGAGAGATGTCAAACTAATTAACTAGTGGACGCTTGCTAGGACTGGGAGGGTGCTTTCATTTAAAATGACAACTTGGGACCAAAATTAGAAGTGAAGCAAAACCTGACAATCAAACTGGGATTTTGAGCGGTGTGGGTGAGAAATCTGAGCTCTAAGCAAAACTCTTGTCTCTGGCCTAAATTAGCTGGTGTGACCTTGGGCAAATTGCTGATCATCTCTAGGCCTCAGTTTCCATTCTCCAAATTTAAGGGAGTGAAGTATATGATTTCTAAGGTATCTCCTGGTATTTACTCTCTACAGTGCTCTGCTGCTATACCTCTCAGATTGATACTGCCTTGCTCACCACCAGCTGCTCTGTCTGGGCCCAGGAACTGGGAAAATGCCTGCAGCGCTAGTGTGGGAAGCCATGGCTAGCCTAAGTCAGCCTCTGTGGACTGATGGAGGCTGTGGATACTGTATTCGCTGTGCTGTTCTCACATCTCAGCACTAGCCCTCTTCATCAAGGGCTAAATGCTCTTGAATGGGGGTCATTTCAGGGACAGGGACTGAGCTGAGCCAGAAGGGTGACTGCTTTGCAGAACAGAGCTGGGCTTGGAGGAGAGTTGGGACTTCCCTTACCTGTATAGGAGTGCAGGTCTTTCATCTTTCCTACAGCACATGTGGGCTAGTGAAGACCAGAATCCAGCCCTCATGTACCTTTTTTCTCCCTAGATACTTTGGCAAAGACTGGGCTATAACCTGAGCATACTTTTGAATTGGGTAGCATTTGGCAACAAATCTTTTATAAATGATGGCATTGACATTATATCTCTATTAGAATAATTTACTCCCCAAAGTAATTTTGACTTAGTTTGTTCTACACAGAGGGTTATTTTTATTTTTAAAAGATTTTGTTTATTTATTTTTAGACAGAAGGGAAGTGAGGGAGAAAGAAAGGGAGAGAAACATCAATGTGTGGTTGCCTCTCCTGTGGCCCCCCACTGGGGACTTGGTCTGCAACTCAGGCATGTGCCCTAACTGGGAATCGAACCAGAGGCCCTTTGGTTCGCAGCCTGTGCTCAATCCACTGAGCCACACCAGCCAGGGCACAGAGGGTTATTTTAATCATTCTTTCGGTGGTTATTGATGAAGGCTCTTCGAAAAAGATTAGAAGACTAGTTTAAAATCATCTCCAGAGAACTTAAAACAATAACAAGGACAGGAATACAGATTAAAACAAATCCAGGGCTGTCGTAGATGTATTAACAGACTATGATTTGATGAGTTGGGGACATACTGGTACACTAATGTCAAGACTTGGGTCCACCCTCTCTCGCTTGACTTGTACCTGAGGTTGACCCGCACTCTCCCACTGCCCCTCTCCGTTAGTGGTGCTCATGCGTCTGCGCCTGTGTTCATGCTCTTCCCTTCCCCTGCCAGGCTTGGCCCATCCAGAGCGCTCCAGTCCAAAGAGTCCTTTCGATCCCCACCTTGCCCAGAAGCTTTCTTTAGAACCTGTGTCTCTACCTTCACCTGGTAGGCTGGTATTATCTGTGAAAATATCAATTATTTTAGGAGGGATAACTATTGGGTTCCCGTGATACTAATAGTTATTCCGAGAAAGAAAGGGGAATGGTTTATGAATAAGTTTCCTTGGGGAATGTCCAGTTGGAGGTAAAGGGGTGTGTGTGTGTTGTGCAGGACTTAACAGAGCTTTGAGTAGACTATTAAACTTTTTGAATTTCCCAATAGGGAGACAGTGTGCAGCTTTTTTCAAAGTCCCTTGATTTACCTTTAGTAAAGGGGATGTTTAATGTAAGGATACATGGGAGAATAAGAAAGATATGAATTGCTCAAAAAATTCTGGCAGTCACGCTGCTGGGCCTTGTGGGGATTGAAATGGTTCAAGAACTAGAAGGCTCCAGCGAGACTCCAAGTTGCTCGCATCCAGGCTTCGTGGACTTCGGTATCTCATCATAAGCAGGACCCACATCCTTGCTGGAGTATACTCCTGCGCTGCTACAATAACCAATACTCTATGTATTTCCAATTCAAATTCATGAAAAAGCTCATCTGTTTGAACCAGTTAATGACTGCTGTCAGTGCTTGGGCAGTCTTGTGCCATATTATGCAAGGCCACTAAAAAGAATGTGCATGTGCTACCCCTTGGTCTCTGATGTAACCAGCATTTGCCTCTGTGCAAAGTCAGCCTTAACATCCCTTCCCTGGAGCAGGGGCTGGGGTCAGGCAGCTTTGGCTGGAGGGGAAGCTGGGATAGGCCATCTCATGAGTGACATACTGTGTTGCAACCCCTTTTCAAGCACTGCTAAATATTAAGGGACAAATAGGAACGATTCACATACGTTAGATTTATGATCCTGCCTCTAGTCATGCGTACTCAAGGCTTTCAGGCCCTGTCCTGTGATCCTTCCCGGTAACGTCCACTCTAGCCCTGTGTGTGTGTAGGGGGCGTGGGTACAGAGGGCTGGGTAAGAGAAAGGGAGGGGAGGACTGGCACAACTTTGCAGGGTGAGCTCCTCACTATCAGACCTTCGTTTCTCTTCTCTTGGAGGTGACGATGAATACCTTTCTCCAAGATACATCACCTTACCCTTTGTCTGCAGTTCTCCTGAGGGTCCAGGCTTCTAGTTGAAGAGCCAGCCCATCACATCTCAAAATAATTAAAGCCGAGAGGGACTTGGCCTCTAGGGGAGCTCCCACCCCTTTCACACAGAGACGGTCTTTCTTTGTAGGATCTGACCACATAGTGGCCTTAGCATCCATATAATGACAATATCACACACATGGGAGAGATCATGTCTCTCCCATGATCTCTCAAGCTGATGACGAAGGATGATACAGAGGAATCGAAAAGTGGAGTCCAGCCAGATGAGAGCTTGGCAGGGCTTAGGGCAGATGGTCAGAGCTTCCCTGTGGGAAAGCTGAGGTTGAAGGGGGACTTAGATTGCTGGGTTGATTGAAGTTAGGCCACCCCCAAGACTATGGGTTGGGATGTTTGCAGCCTGATGCTTACTTATGTGGGTGTGCAGGGGCTAGAGGTCAGGTGCAGGGGAGCCAGACCATGCCCGGGCCCCACTTGATAGTCATGAAGGGACTTCTATAGAATCAGCAAGTGTGGCTTTTGTGGGTACAGGCCTTGGCAGGGATGACCTTAAACCTGAAGGGGGAAGAGGTAGTTAGAGGCAGCTGGGGAAGGTGTGTGGGGTAATTACTGGGATCTTCTCTTGATCTTGCTCTGAGCTCTGCATCTTCCTATCTCTCACCCTGGTTCTAGCTTTCTCTTTCTTTTACTAGCTCTTTCTCAGATGCCTAAGAATCCCCTGCATGTCTGTTAAAGTTGCACTTTCGTGGGACTCATCCCCGGTGATTCTGATTTAGTATTTCAGGGCTGGGTTCCAATAACCTGAAATTTTAATGGCCACTCTAGCTGATTCTGAAACAGGTCTACGGGCCCCCCTTGATCATTATGTAAAATCTAGAACTGGATTTTACTTACTTTTATTTGAAGTGGTATTAAAACAATTTGTTCTGAAGAATGTCCATGTACCACTGATAACTGTTGGCTAAACTTGTACTTGCTGTTGACTTTCTGACTACATCATGAGCATTAGCCAGGAGATGTAAGAAACAGTTATAATTTTAATTCCCCAGATGCATACGTGTATAGGGATATAGTTCACAGCTCTGTGCTTGTCTGTGTGCACACACAGAGTTCATTGATCTTGACTCTAAGTAGCAGGATTGCCATTCAGGAATTAAAACCCATTTCTGCAAATTGTTACCAGTTTCTGCTGTTCCTGACTGTGGACTGAATGAACAACTGGAAACGCTAATGTTCCTCTCTGTCTTTATTGCTGCAATGTTTTTCCCCCTAAACCCTATAAGCCTTTGCAATGTTTTTATCTAACAAGGATGTGAATAGCAAATTTCCAAGATATTAAGCTCATGTCTCCACAGGGCCTCAGAGTTTAACCATTTATTCTCTCGTGCGGGGAGCAGAGGAATGTTTAAGGAGACTCAGCTGAACTCTCTCCAAGGACGTGGTAGGCAGCATTCTTTCCACCCACTTGCCGAGTGTGGTTCTGGCAGGTCGGGGCTCCTGGTGAAAGGTGCGTTGCTGCTGCTGGATGATGGTGCTTGCCCCAGGTTAGCCTCAGACTTCAGTTCTGTATTATTAATATTTTTAAGGTCTCTCTGTCATGAGATAATTTGTTACGTGGTTGGAGAAGGCCACCACCGCATTCTTACTCAGTTGGGAGTCCTCATGCCATGGTCTTGTTTTGATCTGTCACTAGCCAGCTGAGTGACTGAACAACACATTGCATCTCTTAGTAAGTGGTTTTCTCATCTTTGAGCTGGGATGGTACTTGTCTTATCTTCAATGTCTTTGGAAAGGATCAAGTGAAACTGGGTGGGGGGCTTCTGTGGGAAACGTACACATGATCTACATTCAAATATTACTATTACTTTAGATGTGGTTTTTATACAAAGCCAGGGTAGAAAATGCATCCCAGTCTTCATACTAATGCCCAACTCTCAGAGACCCAGCTCACAATCAACACTATTTTTTAAGTAAAGTTTTAAACATAAAACCAGCAGCATCTAGAATCTTTTCTCTTTTTCTTGATGATTTATTTCTTATTCTTCAAAATGATGTGATGGCCAGGAATCTCTCTGGGGAGCTCAGTGTATGCATGACCCCATTTATCTGTACTGCAGGTGGTCAATCATATCTAAGGCACGGTGCGGAATCAAAGCGCTAGTGAGAACAGCGGTGCCAAAGGTGGCAGCAGACGTTAGGGACTTGCCGTGGAGCTGCCAGAGTTGTCATTGGTCATCTGAGGTGTCCAGCACCAGAGGATATTTATAGCAGGAACCATAAAGCCATGGATCAGCTAGGGGAGAGGTGGCTCTGCGCACACCCCTTAGACGGATTTTAAAAAGTCTGCAATTCAGCATATACTAAGCATAAATTGGTCAGCTGGGTGCTTGGACATCTGTCCCATCACTAGGAAATGCCTGTCTCAAGCATGGATGATTTAATGTATCTGTTACACTCTGCATTGTTGAATTATATAATATTAGGATTATCTAGGGCAGAACACTTACAATGCTGCTGCCAGATTAGAAATTGGTAGAGACAAATATTTTAATGCAGAATATACGACCAATGTACCAAGCAAGTCACTGTTTTTCTGTCTAAAATCAAGACTCACATTGATGACTCAATCAATGTCAAGAATTGTTAGCCAAAAATAGAAATAGACTCATAGAGAACAGACTGACAGCTGTCAGAGGGGAGGGGGTGGTGGGGTTGGGTGAAAAAGGTGAAGGGATTAAGCAAAACAAACAAACAAACACCCAAAACAAAAAACCTGATAAACAGAGGACAGATGGTGACCACCAGAGGGAAAGAGGGGCAGGGGAGGCAGAAGGAGGTAAAGGGGCGGCGGATGATGATGGGAGGAGGCTTGACTTGGGGCGGTAAGTACACAATAAAATATACAAATGCTGTATAGAATTGTACACCTGAAACCTCCATCATTTTACTAACCAATGTCACCTCAATAAATTCAATAAGAAATTTAAAAAAGAAGAAAAAAAGAATTGTTACTATACCGAAAGTGAAATTGCCTAGGAAAGTTTAAAATGTGAGACAAAGATAAGGCATTATTTTGATATTTCTAAGAGTTGTGGGCATCTCCTTTGAAAAAATACTTGTTTATTGAGATATAACACACATTCCATAAAGGGCACTCACCAGTAGTTGAACATGAGCTCATTAATTTTTAAAATTTTAGTTAAAATTTTACATTCTGTAAAATGCCCCTGTGCCATACGTGCTTGACAGGAAGGTGTTCTTGCACCTGGAGCAGGACCCGGCACCGTGCACACATCTCTCAAACTGGGGTGTGTGTGCGTGTGTTTTAATGTATTCACATATGTGGGCTTATGGGTATGAGAAGGCCAGAATCGAGGGCTTATGCAGGAGTGTGTTTGTGTGTGCGTGTGTGTCACAAGGCTCTTCTGGCTGTAGGAACATAGTCCTAATCAAGACGATAAAGGATACGTTTACGAATATCTGGACCTCACCTGGAAAGGGAAGGTCCCAGGCTCTGGGGATGAGATTCCTCACCATAATGGGCTGCGTGGCTGCTTCTCCCTCTTGGTGACACTTCCGCCTCCCCCTGTATAACTGCTCTATCTTATTCTTGTCACTAGGGCCTCTATTTTTCACTCATAGTGTCTTCTTTCTCATAACTATGTGGCCTGCACATGGCTCCAGCATGCCTGGGCTCCACTGCTACATTTAGGCATCTTTTCAGTTTTGGTTCCTACAGATGATGGGGCAATTTTTTCCATGCTCCTTAGTTAACGTTTCAGAGACAGAAAACGAGCTGTACAGGCTGCTGACAGCCTGCTGTTGTTTGGTTGCCTTTGGTTCAGCAGTTCACATAAAGTATGGTCAGGGAGAGGTGGGGAAGTCACTCGTGAGACTAAACCCGGGTACCTGTGTCTTTCCCTTGGGCAGAGACTGTGGTTTGGGCAGTGTGGCCTAGAATGCCTGGGGACTGACAGCTCCAGCTGGTGAGACGGAGACTGGAGAAGCGGGCACGTTGGTGGTTCCAGTGGGTGCTGGGGCTCTGACGAGGATAGGGAAGGTGGGAAAAGAGAGAGCACACCCGTGAAGGGGATTAAATTTCTCCCGCCCATTCGATAGAAACAGGACTAGTTCAGCAATGAAAACTGTGAACAGGGATAAGCAGCTAAACAGATCAGTATGGGGTCGAGGCTCTGAGGTTTACTGGAAGGTGCTAGCTTTAGCCGAGGGAAGTCCCTGTGGCGAGAGATGAGTTCGCCCTGGCAGACGCCCCTGACTCGCAAGGCCGCAGGCTTCTGCCTGTTTCAGGAGTGGCTTTTCCAGGCTGACGTCTTCCCGGAATTCCCATGCGTCTTTGCAGCATCATCCTCGGTGCTGGAATGTGTGTAATGTCGTCATTCTCCACTGATTGCCTCAGTATGCTTTTGTGGGATTGAAGCTTGTCCAGTATTTTAGATGTACCTGGGGGGAAAGGAGAAGAGAGAGGGCAGTTTCCTGGCATCATTCTGAGACTCTGAATGCCTGGAAGAATTCACAGAGTTAACATGGAGGGAGGTGTTCTCTGGTTGTTTTTCTAAGGAAGTAGTTTAGATTTGACATTGAGAGTATGCATAAAACCAGAGGGAGCTAACTAGAGGCGGTAGCGAGCAACAGATACCTTGAATGTTCAGCCTCAGACAGAGAGCAGTACCTCGTGAGCCTTTGGTCCCTGAATCCCATTTGTGTCAGGAAGAGGCAGCCCCTCCTGTCCCATTACAGAGTTTGGGGGGCCAGGGAGCTGTATTGAGCAATGCAGCAGTACCAGCTTACAAACACTCCAGCTTCTTATTTCTAGCCATGGGGCTCAGGGGCCTGCTTCTACCACAGCTTCCCTTAAACCTGTCCATGTTGTTGCTCAGAAGAAATACAGATTAACACCTTGGTTTCCAAGTCTGTCTGTGTGAGAAGCAGCTCTGGATATTGCACGACCTCCATGGCAGCATGTGTCAGGAGGATTGCCCACCTTGAAGTCCTTCAATAGCCTAGAGCCCTGGAAGACTCTTATTCCAGGAGCATCAAGTATGTGAGGAGGCAGGAATGAAATGAGTGGTTAATAACATACTACCTATTGCCAGAGGCATTTACTACCTGTACATGTGAGTGCTTTTAAATAGATAAAGCCATGTGAGGGTGCTGTGGTTACGAGAGATAAATGTTCTTCTCTGTCTGTTAAAGTCCACAGTGGGGCCGAGTGCTCACAAGCAATTAGACAACCATGTAAACGATAGCTCTGGCAAGCTGCTAGACATGGGTGGCAAGAGTCAGCCCGTCATTTTTGGAGCCACTGGCCAAGCCTCTGTTTTTCTCTGGAAAGCCCCGGGAGGTCAGTGGGAAAGCCTTCTCAGGCTAGCTCTCTGGCTGAACCTTAGCTGAGGGAGAATAACCTTGCTTAGACCCTGGGTTTGGAGGATGGAAGCAGAAGCTCCTGGATGGTTTCAGGGTCTGAGGCCGGGGGCAATGCACATCAATTCCTGAGGGGAACTTTGGAGGATTCTGAAGCATAGAAATGGCAGAAATAGGGCCTCATTAGATATTCTCCTTCCTTTACACCACAGGCGGCAAACACAAGGCCCATGGGCCGAATCTGGCCCTCCGTCTTGTTTTTATCTGGCCCAGCATCTTGTTTCTACCCAGTGGCAGTGCTGAGCTCTCGCTTAACTGTTAAGGAGTAGTTACATTTATACAGTCCTAGAATTTATACATTCGGCCCTTTGAAGGCAACTGAGAGGCTGATGTGGCTCCTGGTGAAAATGAGTTTGACACCCTGCAGTTTACACTGACATCTCATTTGGCTCCCGTGAGGCATGCAGAAGATCTAAGAAGTCTCTTAGGTAACCGACAGTTTGACACCTGGTGAGTTTGACAGGCATTCACCTTGGGGTAGGTTAGGGATCCCAAAGCAGATGCTATAGGGTGGACATTTCAGGTTTGAGAATAAATCAGGGGAGCAGTGGCCAGGACTAAGAGGATTGCAGAGTCTGGGAAAAGCCAAGGTGAGGGCTGAGATGAGGGGAGGCATCAGAGCCTTCCCTAGAGCTAACCCAGGTGTGGCTCGTGCCAACGGAATGACGACAAGGTATCTCTGAGGACAGTGTACAGAGACCAGCCAGTTATCAGTTGTGAGGAGTGCCGTGAAGGACGTGGATCGAGCTTGGTGATAGAGGATTGTGAAGTGTGGTGGGCTGCCTTGGTGGCATTTAAGTCGGAGGCAGGAGGAGAAGGGGACAATTGTGCAGGAAGAAGGGTTCTAGGCAGAAGGAAGAGCGAGAAAGCTCTGAGAGCAGAGGGGGCAGGTTGGGTTCGGGAACTGGAAGGGTGTCGGAGGCCTGGACTGCAAAGCAGGAGGAGGACAGTGGCATGAGGCAAGTTCGAGAAGGTAGCCGGAGGCAGATCGTACAGGTCTTGTGACCCTGGAACTGAGTTTGGATTTTTGTCTCAGTGCAATGGGAAGCCACCAGAGGGATTTGGACAAAGCGGTGAAACCATCTGAAAAGATCATTAGTACAATTATTTTGAAAGATTACTGTGGCTATTCTGGGGTGCCCACATTGAGGGGCAGGGAGGGTTGGAATAGCAGGCTGGGGGCAAGATTCTGCAACCTACAGAGGGAAGCTCAGCATATTCAATTCCTTTCCCTTCTGGTTCTTTTGCTCTGAGCATCCTTTCTGACCTGGGGTTTGACACGGGGCTGAGATGTTTTAAGCCTTGTAGGAGTTTCATTTCATGAAATACATACTTACTAGACATCTAGATGTACTCATCCTCGAGCAAGGCACATAGGGAATTCAAGAGGCAAAGACCTGATTTCTGCCCCCAAAGAGTTTTAAAATTACCTAAAGAGGAAACATATTTGCTTATTAATCAAAGAGACAACCATCCTCTACAATCTATGTGCTAGACTTAGGGGAGGACAAAGATATGGTCTTTGCCCTAGAGGTGGTCATGTTTTGGGGAGACAGAAGTTTAAAGAAAGCTTGTAGTATGTTACATAGTTGGGATACATGCTGTGTTAAGGAAGGATGGAAGGTGTGTATTATGAACGCTTCTCAGAGAAAGTGAAATTTGTGTTAGATCTTGCTTGACCAAGACCAGGGATGGGCTGGGGTGAAGGTGAGAAAGGGCATTTTGGGCTTAGGACTAGTCCTATTCAAAAGCAGACTGCTAGATGCTCTACTCGATATGAGTCAACAGTGTGAGGTGACTAAGAAAGGGCGTGTCATTGAGGTTGCATTAATGAAAGCAGAGTTCCTAGAATAAAGGAGGAGATGATTGTGTGATGCTGGTCTGACTACATAGTTGTTATGTATAGATGAGGGCAACTCTCTTGAAGAGGGATCGACATGTAGAATTGGACAGATATGTCAGTCTGGGACCTCTGAGAAGCAAAGGCCATCATGGGATTCAACATTGAATGATTTCATTAAGGGAAATGCCTTGAGAGAATACTAGTGAGAGAGCCAGGGAAGGCTGGGAGAGCCATCAGACCGTAATATATCTTGACCAAATTGTAGAAGAGAGGAACAAAAAGTTGGGTGAAATCATTCTAGACTGTTCTGCAGGTCAAGGAAGGGTTGGCAAGGCCTTCAGGGAGTCCTCCGGTCAAAAGACTGAGGATTTAATATCCCTCTGAGCATCCTGTCTGAGTATCCTGTGTTTTCCAGGGTTTAATATCCCTGATGCACTCAGTTATTGGGTGAGCAGCCTAGGGGATGTGTGGCCTTAGCGCAAACACCATCTGGACTTCTGAGGCAGTAGCTGGGGTCCTCGGCTGATTAGACTCCAGGAGCTGGGGGACTGGGAAGTGCACGTGGCTCCCTCAGAGGATGCCTTGGGCAGTGAGAATATTCAACACTGTACATAGGAAAGATGGCATGGTATACTTAGCCTGAAGAAGTCTCAGAGGTGACCTTTGTTATTCATTATTTTTTAAAATTACTTATTTGACATTTATTTATTCATGTGGCTATATGCTGGGGATGCCAATAGGAATGAAACAGACCCTGCTCTCAAGAATCTAGTGGGGACTACAGCCCGATATGCACCATGATGACGGAATGAACGCGGGATGCTGGGAGCACAGCTTGGTGATGGAGCTGATGATGTCGGGCTCATTGGAATCCTGGAAGACCCTGATCTGGGTTTTAAAGTCAAATTGCAAGTCTTTAGGTGGAGATGGGGAAAGGATTCCACTATCATTCAAAGAGGCGTGGTATATGGCATGACACTTAATTTTCACGTGAATAACATAATTGGATTGATTCGGCCCCAATGTGTCTAAACTATGGGAAGACAGCTTTGTGATCAATATAAGCAAGAACTTTCCGATGGATGGAGCTTTGCAAAGGTGGGGTAGGATCGCCTTGGTGCACTTCCAGTGCTGCTCGGATCTAGCTGGGAAGCTGTTAGCAGAGGCAGAGTCAAGTCTGGGAAGGGTGTTTGTGATTTTCAGGTGACTGTTAAAGTCCTTCCCATACTCAAGATTCTGTGATTCAGGGAATCCCTTTCTGCCCTATAACACCTGGTGGGTGGCCACCTGGGCTATCCTCTGTGACCCTTCAGCCTCAGGTCGCACACTGGCTTGCAATTTCTTATTGGCCAGGGATGGGGACAGGGGGTCTACCTCTTGGAAGGACCAATTTCAATGTCCAACCCTGATATACGACAAATGCTGGGAGTCCCAGGCTGATCAGAGGAGCTATTTCCATTAGCACTGTTCTGATTGGCCTCTGCAAGGAAGGGAGCCAGACATGAATAAGCATGATGTGATGTAGTTGCAGCAAAGGCCTCCCCAATACTCTATCCTTCCTGCACAAGCCCTCCCTGGAGGCTTGATAAGTATCTGAAAGGAAATAGACTGCTAATTAGCAAAGACGTTAGATTACATGTATTCCTGACAATATCCATATTCAATAGAATTGGATACTAGTTGTTTAAATCTGTCAGCAGAACTCACCATCAAAAAGACGTTTGTGATTCTACAGTTTTTCTCCCAGGTATATCTTGTTATTTCTTGCTCCTCCATTTCTTTGCTGTAATTCACTTTTCCCAAGAAGCCTTCCCAGACTAGGTTTCTCAGCTTCCAGCTCTCCCTGCACTTCGACACTCAGTCTTTCCTGGTTAGATTCATAGCATTGCTACATTTGAACTCTTGAAGGAATCAATGAGAAAGTTTTCACACTGGGTTCCAGGGAGTACCAGGGTTTAGCTTGGGCAAGAGTTACTGGCGGCCCGCAGTGGGGGAGACTGAAGGACAGGCCATTTTCCTCTTCATAGCAGGCTGGGTTTCCCAGGAGGCCAACCAGAGGCAGAGTTTAAAGTGGAGGGTGTTTATTACAGAGCGCCATTGGGATCAGTACCCGTGTGAGGGCATGAAAACCAGGAGGGGGCAGAGGGAGAAGTTGGGCTGTGATGTGGCCCAGCAAGAAGGCCAGTCGGCTGCACAGGAGTCTGGAGGTAGAATGGCCCTTCATAGTTGTCCTGAGTTGGGCCAAAATGGCCGGGTCATCACTGAATGTGGGCAGCCAAGGGGAGAGAGTATGATCTTGGTTGAAGGAGCTTTCTGTGGCTGAGGCAGTCCCTGAGGGGCTGTCTGTGGTCCTCAGTCTCAGGAGCTGTGATAACAAGTCCTTCCTTAAAGGGAGATCTGGGTAGCACATGATAGTGCCCAGCACAGTCTCCCTCCCTGCTTCCCTACCCAGCTTGACCCAGAGAGGCAGCTCTTCTTTGATCTGTTTTATATTGGGTGGGCCAAAAAGTTTGTTTGTTATTTTCCGTAAGACGGCTCTAGTAGCACTTAGTTGTCTTTGACTTCATTCGAAACAATTTTGTTAGATTGTATTGTGACAGCTGTCATATCAGCATGCATTAAAAAAAAAACTTATCAAAACTGGTGAATTTTTGTGTAGCCACTTTAATATTGAAGATGGAAGAAAATAAGCAACATTTTTGGCATATTATGCTTTAGTATTCAAGAAAGGTAAAAATGCAACTGAAACACAAGAAAATGATTTGTGCTGTGTAAGGAGAAAGTGCTGTGACTGAGCGAATCTTTTTGAGAAGTTTTGTGCTAGAGATTTTTTGCTGGATGGTGCTCGGTCAGGTAGACCAGTTGAAGCTGATAGTGATCAAATCAAGACATTAATTGAGAACAATCAATGCTCTACCACGGGGGAGATAGCCAACACACTCAAAATATCCGAATCAATAAAGTTACTGGTGAGAATGAAAAAAATGTGTCTTTTATTTTATGAAAAAAACTAAACAGACTTTTTGGCCAATCCAATAGGGGGTTTATACAAGAATCCCCCAACTTTAGATTTGGAGGAGGTCTCAGCGTTCCCTCATCGCTCTAAGTCTCTGTGTCTCTCCCCCTGTGACGGAGTCCACGCGGGGAGCGGGTCTGTGGATTGTCACACTTTGGGACCACAGTTAGAGTTTGGGAGGTTGTGGCTGGGACAAGTGTGAGATACAGTTTTGTATTCATTTATTCATTGTTCTTTATTTTTAAATTTTTTGTTGAATTTATTGAGGTGACATTGGTTAATAAAATCATAAAGGTTTCAGATGTGCAATTCTATAACACATCATCTGCATATTGTATGTTTGCCCCCCCGCTTGCTTTTAAAGGCTATTTTTTGCTAAGTATAATCCAGGTTACAAAGGATTTTCTTCACACAAAATTCTTTGTAGGGTTTTTTTGTGGGTTGTTTATTGGCTTAATTAGTGTAATTAAGCACAATTACAAAATTATTGCAGATCTATGTAATCACGTAGTAACAATATGTAGGTAAGTAACTACATCTTGTAATTAGAGACTTGGAAATGCAGCGCCACTTCAGAGTCTTCATTCTGCTCCGTCCGAAAGTTGTCCCAAACCCACACACAGATCATTTAGGGCTTTCACTTCTCCCCGTAGTTGAATTGGTGCTTTTTATTCCTGTAAATTATGAACAACACTCCTTTTTCCCGTTAGCTAATAATAACTTTGTATTTTATTTTCAAACCAAACGTCTATTTTTGGCAGGAGGTGACAATTAAAATAAATTTTCTTCATACTTTTTTTAAATAGTAGGTTTTGACTCAAAAAACAATTAGGAGGGTTGAAAAATGAAGGGAAAAGCACTGGCAGTCTTACTTCAGATGGCATAAAATGGGAGGTGGCAGGCTTGAAGAGAGTGACCGAATTCTGGGGAAGGAAATCCAGAATAGCGCTGCATGAATAACCCTGGAGTCATATCATCAGGTATTTTCCAGGGTTTTTTTATTCATTGTATTTGCCACCAAGTATTTGGATTTATAATACTTTTATCCTTTGGCAAATTCATTATAGGTGTTCCAAGGTGAGGGAAGTATTTCAGATTTGGGAGATCCCCAGTTTTAACAAGTAGATTTACAAGAATACTGTTCCAGAGAGCATGCAGAAAGGTTCAGAGGGAGTCTTTTGCCCCTTTTCCACTCTAAAGGACAGCATGTCCCATTGCCGTATGAATTGGCGAAGACCTGGGTGTAGCTGCCATATTGATGGAGTTGAAACCTTTGAGTAGTGACCTACATTTGAGATGCACTGAAGCCAAATGATAGGACTTTTGGGGATGAGAAACACACAATAAAATATACAGATGACGTGTTATAGAATCGTATACCTGAAAGCTATGTAATTTCATTAACCAATGTCACTCCAATGAATTCAATTAAAAAGTAGTAAAAACAAATGATATGGCTTCAAATGCTCCCTTTTCTTAGAACTTGAGGGCAGCCCCCAAGAAGTGGCTGAAATGCCCGAGGCTGGGAGTTAGCATCCTTGATTTTGGTGCCACTTCTGTCATTGACCAGCACTGTGAGTTTTCTGATTCCCCATCTGGGATTTGTACCTCTTTTTAGTTTATGTAGGACAGGGCAAAATGGACAATGAGTATGGAAAAAGGCAAAGAAAATTACAAAGCAGATCTTTGTGTTAGGTTTTATTTTCTATCATTTTGGGGGGATTTGGTATTTCTTTTTGTTTTCATTTATCGAAGTCATGACTCACTTCTCTTACAGGTGTAGCTTTTTAAAGCTGGCATGGGGTCCTTGATAAAATACCCTCATATTGCAGGTGCAACTGAGGCCCAGAGAGGTCAGGTGGTTTGTTTAAGTTTTGAAGTTAGCTAGCAACAGTTATTTTTAGAGTGCAGTTCTTTTGCTCTTTCCAGTCACACTGGTGTTGTCCTTGAGGACTGGATGGAGTTGGGGACACCATCTCTGTCATTGCTGTATCTCGAGGAGGATCGCAGACCTTTTCTCACGTTGACATTTTCCCCTAGAGGAAATCTAGATGTTGGTGCTTCTCCGTAGCTCCTTTTCCTGAAAGACAGGAGGAGGTAAGCTTTGCATTGGGTGACCTAAGACAAAGCTTTTTTGGGTGAATTATGAAAATCGGGGGTGAAGATGAAAAGCATAGTGTGAACTGGCTCTGCCTTAGGTGGTTTGTGGGCATGGTAGTCTGGAGACTTGAAATGGTGGGGGAGACCTTGGGTGTCAAGGTTTTTTTTTTTTTTATCTTATAAAAGAAGGTGTTTTTGTGCCTTTGGTTAAAGCAGACTGTGAGGTAGATCCAGAACTATGGTCTGTTAGTTCTCTGGTTATGTTCTTATAGCATAAGTTGAAATATGCTTTTCCATGTCTCTAGTGTTTAGTGGTTACCACTTGCTAACTCTTAAGTAAGACGGTTGGGTTTGTGGATCCTCTTCAGGAACTTTTTCTTACAACTGGAGGAAAAAGTGTTTTTCCATTAGGATTTGATAAAGATGATAAAAAGGATTCATTTTGGGTGACTGAATCCAGTCTGTGGAATGTGTATATAATTTGCAGAGGAGTTAACTTAAATGTAATTTATAGGCTGAAGTACAATCATGATGTAGTGTAATTATTTTTTCACTTTATCTCTCCTTACTAAGAAATGGAAAAAATTCTAACCATGTCTCGTTTTCATTCAGCTTCTCTTCTTTCAACACTTTGGCTTTTAATTTCTTGTCAACATTCACTGCAGTTCACATCCCATGCAGTTGGCATGCCTTAGAATTTTTTTTTTATTGAATACTATAAGGAGACTCTTCAGTGTCTTCACCTGCAGTTATTGAAGTTCAGACTGCATTTGTAAATGGACTGCATCCCTGAAACTCTGTAGCTAACTTAATTCCCAGCACTGCTAATTCACACTTAAAGGTATTGCCCAGATAAGAACAATGGCCAGGAAGTTTAGTCACTGCCTATAGAAGAGCATCAGAGTATATTCTTTGCCTGCTTTTGAGAAATAGTGACATCACATATTTTGTCTGCCCTGGGTTAACAGCATTTTGTTTTCCATTTAATTATTTTAAGCCCACTATACTGTTAAGTCAGAAGCTGAGTTTTTTTTTTAAGGTTTTCTTTATTTTTATTTTTAGACAGGGGAAGGGAAGGAGAAAGAGAGAAACATCCTTGTGTGGTTGCCTCTCACGCGCCCCCTACTGGGGACCTGGGACACAACCCAAGCATGTGCCCTGACTGGTAATTGAATTGGTGACCCTTTGGTTCGCAGGCCCGCACTCAATCCACTGAGTCACACCAGCCAGGGCGCCTCTGAGATTTTATTCTACAGGCAAGCTAAGAAGTTATCATGCTATGTGTGTGTGTGTATGTTGTGTGTACTGTGTATACACAGGTGACCTCTGTGTTGGAGACAAAGACACTTCGTTATGCATGGCAAGCACTGCAACTTCTCAGCACCCGGTCTCCAAGCCCCAGCCTCCACACGGTGATACGGTGAGGGCCACATGGCAACTGCACACGTGGTGGGGAGCCTTACAGGAGAGGAAGCCCCAGTAAGGAAGCTCTGGTCTTACATAGGGCCTTTGGCGACTTGCCCGTGCCCCACTTCCAAGACAGAGAGAGACCTTCCTTTTTCTCTGGAAAGTAAACCAATCCTCTCCAAACTGGGAAGGAGAGGTCTTCATCTTTACTACCCTAAACTGTCTCAGGAGGGGTCTTTAAGCTTCGCTTTCTTGGTAAGAAACAGTGCCTCCTTCTGACCTGGAGGAATACACTACCTCTAGTTTCCAAGGTTGTTTGCTATTCAAACATCCTTGAAGAAATTTTGGAGGTATGCATAAACACCAGACTCCTGGGGAATTATCTTTCAACATATATGTAGGCCACATCTTTACCATAAACAAATAAATCAAAAACTAGAAGCACATACACGTTTGAGAATCCCCATGAATTACACGATAAAATCTAAACTCCTTCACTTGGCATGCAAGGCCATTTTCATCTGTCTCCTTTCTATAATCCTCTATCTCTAATCCTCTGCTTGGATATAACTGGTCTTCTCATTGCCGTCTTTTCCTTTCTGCGTGATCTCTCTATTTAGCCTTTCTTTATACTTTCTCCAGCTTGGAGCTCCCTCCCTCATCTCCTCTCCATATTTATGAATTCCTTCTCCTATTTCAAGATGTAGTTCATCAAGGGCACAGCACCAATCAGGTACCTGTTCTTTTCAGTTGTAGGACAAGTACATCTTTCTATCAAAGCTAATACTAAAACCCAATATCCATTCTACGTAAAAGAAATAGTGTGACCTGATTTCCTTGCAAGGGGACTATCAGCTCCCTGAAGCCAAGGGCTCATCTATTTTAAGTTCAGGTTGCAGTTGGGAATAGAGTGGATCGCTATGATCTGTGGCCTGGTAAACCTAGTATCTCAGTCCCTCAAAGTCCCTGTAGGTTAAACCAGGTTGCTGGGAAAGCCAAGCTTGTGCATTTTATTCTCATCCCCTAAATTCAGCACTAAAACATGCTCCCACCCTCTTCAACTCTGTTTCACTTCCAGCTCCAATCAGCTTCTAGAGAGGGGCTTCTCAAAGTTTAACATGCACGAGCAATACCCAAGGAACCTGAGTCAGCGGGTCTGGGGAAGGACCTGAGAATCTATTGGTACTTGTGATAAGCTTACACTGATGCTGCTGGCCCACGGCTCACACTTTAAGTAGCATGGGTCTAGAGGATTCTTAGTGGTCAGAGCATGTGTGTGCATACATGTGAATTTCTGCAGATGTTGTTTGCCTAGAAAAAGAATCTAGAAAAGGAACTGATGTTTTCTGAGCATATTGCATTAGAGGCAAGATTATTCTCTTTTGCATTTAATAGCTGAGAAAACTGAGATTAGAGAGGATAAATATTTCTGATAATTAGCAAAAGAGCTGGAATTCATACTCATTTCCCTTCATTCCAAACTCTGATTCTGTCTACCACACTAAAGTTGAGGTATTTAAGGTCTGTTGACTACGAAGTGGAAATAGCAGCCTAGGCAGGCCTCAGACCTTGAATAACCATGTGGTGTTTTCACCTGAGTGTCGCTGTGGAGCAGGCGGCGGGGGGCATGTGGTCAGCCTGACTCCAGTTGATCAGAGCCCCTTGGAAGACAAGACCCCTCACGAATGGAGCATGTTGGAAAGTCCACTGAGTTCTTTGTCTGCTCTGCAGTTTCCTCTGAATTATCCAGGCCAGGTAATGCTCTGTAATTTCTAGAACCTAACAGCATTTAAAACTCTCCCAGTATTTATTCACTGCTCTCCTGATTAGGGTGTTTGGCTTTTAGCCAAATGGCACAGCCAGGTGGGTGGTGACTTTCAGGAAGTAGCCTCCTGGGGCCGGGTAGAGGCTCTGGCCCTCCTGCCCACTCCACCCTCCCCCAGCCCTACCTGCTTCTGGCCACACCTGTGGTTGCTGTGTGGTCTTGGGGTTGGAATTGAGCCAGTGAGTTAGGACAGGGGTAGTTTCAACACTCATCTTCTGGTACACCCTTGATGTAGCAGGGGCTCCCTAAAAGTGCAAGACTCCTTGGGCCATCAATGCGGTGAAAGCCCAGCAAGAACAGGTGAGCTCGGTGACTCTCAGACCTAGCAACGTGTCAGAGTCACTTGTGGGAATTTTAGAAAAATACTGATTCCCAGACTCACCCAGATCTGGTGATTCTGAGTCTCAGTAGGTGGGGACCCCAAAATCTGTCTTTTTGGAAGCGCTCCCCAGGTGGTACTGGTACACCTGGTCCTTTGACCAGCCTTCGGGAACCTTATGTGTAGAAGGGGAAAACCCTCGTACCAGGATGGCAGTCAAGGCTGAGCCCTGTCACCACAAATCCCTGAGTCCTTGGCAGATCATTGTCACATCTGTAAAAACGAGGGGTGGGGTCAGGTAATTTATTTGACTCCTTATAGTTTTAAGTTCCTAAGATTAGGTTGGGGTTGCAGTGGCCCTAGAGAAAGCTCATAATGGTCTCAGAATTGCCTTCACGGAGGTCATCTGAGGTGTGCGTGACTCCTTGTGTAGCCTTGCTTATCCTCTCTTCGGACACAAGGCGGAGTTCTTCCCCTGGAGGGCGCTGTAGGACAGCCCCTGATGCTGCTTGTGCCACTTCTAGAGCTTACCCACTTCCCCACCTGTCACGTGGAGACGCTACATAGTACCGTTTTCATAGTAATATTTTAACTGGCTTAATTTAATTTGGCCTAAATTCACTCAGCATTGTGACGTGTCTAGTACTCTGCAAGGGTTTATGAGCTACAATTCCTGCAGATGAGCGGCTTTCCCTCTGGCTGCAGAAACACAATGTCAGTGCACCGGACTCAAAAGGGATTCCAGATGGGTGTTCAGCGATGGGAAGATGGGAAGGGGCTGGAGGACTTGGGAAGGCTTCATGGAGAAGCTGGTGCAGATTTAACTGAGTTTCTAGGTTTAGGTGGACATCAAGTGGGCAAAAATAATTAAGGGGGAGCCTAATGTGGGAAGATGGATCATTCTGCACACACGGCCTGGACTATTTGTAGAACAGGCGGGACACTAACCGGAAGGAACATACTGGGAAGGGTGGGGTGGTAGATCGACACAATAAAGGGTTCACTGTCTTGTGGCCCCAGGGAGCCATGGTAGATTCTTGAACGAGGCAGGGATGTGATAAAAGCATTGTTCTGAGAAGGTGGTTTTGGCAGAGCTGTGCATAATGGTCTAGAGAAGAGAGAAGCAACTGCAATATCGGTCAAGGAGTTAATCTCTGGCTGTGGCCACTGTCCTGGGAGCCCAGTTCTGGGTCTGCCCTTGGTTCTTTGGCCTGATGAAAACCTTTATCTTGAGTTGGGTTCCCCTGGTGCACTACGACCTCAGTCAACTCAATACTCATTTACTCAAACCCTTCTTTGTTTGCAGTTAAGCTCTGTAGTTAGACTCTGCAGAAAATATGAAAATAATCAGGACAGGGACCTTTGTTTCAAGAAAATTGTAATCCAGTAAATAGCTGTGTTCCTGGCAGCTAGGTCCTGGCCCTGTGCTAGCCAGGTTCAACAACTGTCTATTTGTGGTGAACCTATTCATTTATCTATTCTCTGAGTACCTTACTGTGCCCCAAGACCTATTAAAGGCACCAAGGGGAATTTAAGTCACTAAAAAATATTCTCTCTGCTCTCATGAGCCTAAGAGTCTATATGGAGAAACCTATGTATCTAGCATAAGAAAATTAACAATCACCTGTGAAATTATGAGTCTCTAAGTAGAATAGAAACCAAAGCAGAAAGAGAACATTGTGATGAGAAAGGTCAGACAGAACGGGTGAGACTTCATGTAGCAAGGGGCTAGAATGTGCCCAGAGCAGCACAGTGCAGCACTCACGTGATGCAAGCCACAAACGCCGTTTTAAGTGTTCTAGTAGCCACATTTTAAAGGTGAAAAGAAACAGGTGAAGTTGATTTTAATATGCCTTATCTAACCCAATACATCCAAAACATTATCGTTTCAACATGTAATCAATATGAAATTATTAGTATTTTATTATTCTTTGATATTAATGTTTGGGGCCTGGGGTGTATTTTATATATCCTACACATCCCCGTTTGGAACAGCCACATTTCAAGTATTGCCACGTGTACGGGACAGCACGAGAGGGTGGGTGAATGGACAATTCCATGGAGCCATTGTTAAAAGAGCAACTGAGCCCTACTAAACATTTTAAGAGCAAATATCAATTTGAATCAGGTAGCACCAAGCTGGAAGTGGTTGGCAGTGCTCTGCTGACAGGAATCATGGGAAAGACTTCATATAGAGAAAGAAAGTGTGGAAGCAAAGCAAGGAGATTATTTGATTGGCTGTAGTTTAAAGTCTGGTTGGTTGTTTGTGACTGGTTATTCTTCACTTAGCTTTGGTTTGCTTTGGTAACACAGGTCACCACTGGCATTAGAGTCACATCAGTCTAAGGGCCTCCTGTTGAATTAATTTAATAGTGTGTTACCTGTAAGTGGATGCTCTGGAGTACAGGATCCTGGGGGGATGGGCGAGGTGAGTAGAGGGAGGTCATGGAAAAGTCCCGGGCCCAAGGAAGCAGACATGCTGAGGGAAACCGAGGAATAAAAATAAGTGCAAGTTCCAGGGACTTACAAGACTTGGCACAGGCAGGTCCCCGCATGTTCTGACACTACAAACAGATTCTAAGTGGCTCTGGGAGAAAAGAGGCCCTGAATAGGAATTTCATTTCCAGAGAGAGGAGAGTCCTTAAAGCTGTCTGAATAGAAAATAAGGTTATCATTATGCCTTATCATTAGAAGAGAGAAGAATATTAAAAGGATGCAGTTCAGCTTGAGTAAAAAAGATAAATTTCAAGTAAACTGGCATACAGTTTATCCATGACTGGATTTGCTATAATAAAGTCAGCGAGGGAATAAGCTGGGTGATTTACAGGGAGCCTGCTTCTGTAAAATTTACAAACTGCTGTGATAAAATGTCACATTTTATGATGCATTCCACCCGGGCTATATATATAAAGGGCACTGCAATGGAAAAAGTTGCAAAAACAAAGCAGTGGCCTGGCTCCCCAGCTGACTTTGTCTGCTTTTCCAGCAGAACTGCGGATTTATGGAAAGATGACCTAGTCACTTGCCTTTTACGGTTGTGGATTGCAAACTGCCAGTGAAATGGCGTCATTTCCTTCAGTTTTTATTTTGCCACCTCAGAGACTGCTTTCAATAATTTAGACTGTGGAAGCTTGGGTTGGGGAAGAGGGTGAGATGAGGGAGACAAGACCCCTGATTCCAGGGGTTCCGAGTCCAGTGGGGGAGACGAGTGTGTCCATGAGTGATTTAACACAAATGTAGCAGGTATGAATTTTTAAAAAAGATTTTATGTATTTATTTTTAGAGAAAGGGAAAGAGAAAGAGGGAGAGAAACATCAATATGTGGTTGCCTCTCACACGCCCCCTAGTGGGGACATGGCCTGCAACCCAGGCATCTACCCTGACTGGGAATTGAACCCGCAATCCTTTGGTTCACAGGCTGGCACTCAATCTACTGAGCCACACCAGCCAGAGCACAGGTATGAATTTTGAACACAATCCATGTCATAATCCCTTACTAGGTCAAATGTTAACTGTTCTGAGTCTCCATCTGCCTGTTGGGCGGGAACTTAACTCTCAGTTATTATTGGGGTTCACTCTCTACTCTATGAGATCATAGATGAATCCTGGGCTTACATGGTATCCCAAACCAGGGAAGGACTAGATCCTTGGGCCATGGTGTTTCCATTTTCACATTGGCCCTTTGCCTACACAGTGTCCCTGTAGGGAGTGATCCTGTCCCTCTGCCTCCCAGTCCTGATGCTGTGGGGGAAGTTAGAGGGATGCCCCTCTTGTACCTTCCCCAGTGATGGCATTCTGCCATCTCACAGTCCCCAATCTCCTATCCCTACCCATCCAGGGCACTGCCCCTCAGGGGGGCCGTTGGCATCTCGCCTTAACCCCTGTCTCGAAGAAAACAAGTCTCCTCAAGCAGGTGGCTTCTCTGTCTCCCCTCTCGGCGTTCATATCCACGCCGCCCCTTCAGCAGCCTCAGCTTGGTCTTCCTCAACAAGTCTGAAGTATAATTTCTGTGTCCCTGTGCATGTGTATGCATGTATGTGTGTGTAAATTTCAACCTGAATCTTGGAAGAAAGGCAATGTTGGCTCCTCTATCCTGAGGTGGATGAGGAGAAAACAATATTTGCACCAGTAACTTTGTTTCTCAATGGTTCACCCAGTTATACAGTACTAGGTAGACAAGGTGTATGGTATCATGGCATTAGCAAAGTGCCTTGGACTTTTGAGGATGAGAGAGATTACTGTGAACATGGAGGAGCCTGGGAGAACTCCAAGGAAGAGCTGAGATTTGACCAGAGCTGGGAAGGATGGGGAAAGTTTGCTCTGAAGGCAAGGTCATTTCAGGCTGAGGGAGCCTGAGCCAGGCCTGGAGTGGAGGCGGGGCAGGGGAGGGGGGCGGCCAGGGAGATAACACTTGGTTTGCCTGTGGGTGAGGTGGGAGGCCAGGGAGGAGAAAGTGGGGCTAGGATTTGATAGTGAAGGAGGGGGTCTGTGGCTGTTGTGTGGGGTGCTAAGCTGTGTGAAAAATAACGTAGCTATATTAAGTACTTAAGCTCATTCTTGGCAGTTTAAAGTAGTGGATATAATTTAGCTTATAAAACTGGATGTGTGGGTGAAAACAAAAATGCTTTCCTGCGACACTGCCACAAAAATGCTTGTCTACCAGACACCAGTAAAAAAAAAAAAAAAAAAAAAAAATCCAGGCTGTCAGGTAAGGTAGGTGGTTCAGAACCCAGGCTTAACCAGCAGGGACGTACAGGGAGTTTCTGTTACATGCCACTTGGTGTATACGGTGCTGCATGGGCGTGGGGACTTGCAGGGACTGTTGACCTAGTTCTTGAGGGAATAAAGGTAATGGAGCTGGCCAGTTCAAACTTCAGCTTCGCCTGAGATATGAACCCTCTCAGCTGGAGGAGGAAAACGAGTTTCCTTGTTCCACTCCTCCTTGGTCAGAAGCTGCCTGGGGAAATGGTGAGAAAGCAGCTTGGACGGTGCCCTCTGTGTAACCGCGAGTGGCCACATCTGGATGGGGCCCAAATCCAGACTCTGGGGCAGCCCTCCTCTGCCTTGGTTTCCTGCATTTCCGAGTTGCCAGGCTTTGGGGACTGTCCATTTAGTATTTGTCACTTGCAAAAGATGTATCTCCCAAATTAAGAGTTTAACTCAATTTTATTCTGGGAATTGAACAAGAATTGACCATAATTTAGCTTATAAAATTGTAGTTTAATGAAAGTATAAGACAATAGGCCCGGAAGAGGCTTTTTACTATCATAAGATGAGAGTTTCTATGGGCTGTTCTGACAGATTTACCGTGGTTTTAACTTAATAAGCTATTTCTGTGTTAGCGTTGTTATTGTTTCCATGGTTCTAGGACACTCTGTATTGTCTTATTATATTATCCCTCCCCCTCGGTTTTATGGTGGCATCTTTCTCTTTGCCTTGCTTGTAAATGTACACATTTCCTCTGATCCTCCAACTTCTCCAGGCACGTGTGAGAACAGAGCAATTTGTCAGTAGATGGGGGCGGAGTTTGTCCCAGTGTGTCCTTCCTTCCTTCCTTCTGGCTCATCAGGGCAGGCTCCTCTTGAAATCAATATCCTCTTCCCAAATTGTTTTTATTTCTTTCCTTGAGCCACCCAAATAAATCACAGTTATAAGGTTTTATGCTTATAAAGCATTTTTAGCTTTAGAAGCTGTCGTGTGGTGTGAGTCTAGGAGTCACTCTGATATTTTTAGGCTCTGTGCCGAGCGTGGTTGAGAGGCGCCAGAACTGCTGGCCTGGGGTTGCGCCTCTTGATTACTTATGTTCCAGGAGAGCATTTTTACCATTATTATTAGCATTCTTTTTTTCTCTACTCTCTCAGCATCAGCATTCTTAGCTCTCGGTGACTAACTGATTTATCACCAATATTTTAATTTTAGCCAATTCCGCTATTTCTTTGAGTCCCAAGTCAGCATCCCAAGTCTCAACATCATAATTTTGAGAGGAGAAGGTATAGGGCATAGGCCCAGGCCCCAATAAACCTGGTTACAACTCATAGTGATTATTCTGTAAGCACTGAAGAATTTGCACTAAAAACCAGTCTCCAAGGCCAAGGCGAAGACAGGTTTGGGGCAGTGATTATGGATCCCAGACAATAGGTGGCTGCCTAAAATTTTGAGGAGGGGCCAGCTATAGTCAATGTATTGCTTTATGGAATATTTACTGATATTTTGAGATACTTCCAGTCAGCATCTGTGTTTTATTCATATTTCTATCCCTAGTGCAGAGCTCACACTGAGCATTACAGAGACATGATACTCTGAGTAGTGTTAATGAATGAATGAATAAATATGTGCATGGCACAGATTGCAGAGAGGAAAAATCAGAGGCTGGGAGCATTTCAAAAGGCCTTTGTGATAGCGTGATAAAATGACATAGTGATAGATAATATATGAAGGGAAGGAAAAAAAAACTGATTTTAAGTTCATTATTAAACCGTTGAAGGATGGAGATGGGTAGTCTTTAAAAACAGAAAAGTTACATAAGAGAGCTGGACCGGGGCGGGAGAGGAGAAGTCAACCTCATTTAGGCATGCGGAGACTGAAGTGGTTCTGGGCACCCAGATGAACTCAGAGCAGGCAGCTAGAGAGAGGATGTGAGATCAGGAGAGAGGTCAGAGCAGGGGTGGGGATGCTGGAGTTCTCTTCTAGTAGGTGGTATTTTTTTTTTTTTGTAGGAGAAAATGAGATACCTGGGGGAGGGAGTGCAAAGATGATAAAAAGTGACTGAAAAAATGTGACTCGATGAGAAGCTATAAAGGTCTTACACAGGGCTGGCAGGTTAGTTCAGTGACATAGACAGCTACAGTAGTTATGGAGCCATTTCCAATGCTATACACACATACCGACTCCCAATGACCACTCTTTAAAAAGTCCTTTCTGCAAGCACAGGATGAACCTTCATATATGACACAGAGATCCACCCACCCACCCCCTTACCCATGTCCATCGCCATCCGTCCATCCTTCATCTACGTAGCCACCCATCCACTGACCCACCATCTCCAACATCTATAGAATGGCTCTTGTAGGGGAGGCTAAGCAACAGAGACTTTCTAGCACCACTATAAATCTTAATACCCAGTTGTTATTAAAGTGAAGTTTTATTTGGAGCAGAGTTGGCAAGCATCCTTAACCCCTGAAATTGATATTTGAACCTTTCCCCCCTTACCTCTGTAACCCATGGGGAAATGATGTTGAAGAATATGATTAGAGACTTCAGAGATCAGATGTCAGCTCTGAAAATGTTTCATGAGCCTTAGCAGTGAGCTTTAGGCACTCCCCTCTTTCTTCTGTCCCTCAGCAATTCCATCCTTCCTTCTTTGTCACCAGGTGTGGAATTTGATTATCTCCTTGTTATTGGAAAATAGAGCAATTGATATCTTTAATATGGGGGGTGACGTACAAGTCAAGAGAGCACAGTTGGGGCTGTGTGTGAGATGGGTTGTTCTGTGGATAGTTTTTATTCCAGTCTCTGGAAAGGGTAATATGGAAAATGTACAGGGTGGAGTCACCCAAAGGAACAGGGGAGAAAACTGAGCCCAATCTGTTATTTTGGTCTGGGTGGGTGGGGTGTCCTCCTCCTTTTCCTACTCCTTTCTTCCTTCCTCCTCTCTCTTCCTTCCTCCCCTCTCCTATTCCTCTGCCAGAGCTAAATCACCGGCCCACTCTAGCTCAGCCTTCTTTGGACGGAGTTCAGGAGTTCTTTTGTGGGGATGAGGATTGGGCCAGCTCAGTCTCCATTTCACCTGTGCCCTTGATCCCTGTACTGTCACACCAGCAAGGGGAGGTCAGGACGTTCTGTGTCTACAGCAGGATGGAAAAGTCATCTCTTCCCTCCTTACAAGTCATTTGAAGAAATCGTTCATCAGGGGGAATTCTGGGAGGGCCATGTTTGCGCTCTTTGCACACAGGTGTGTCCCAGTTGCACCAGCCTCTCACCACGTCTACCTCCTTTTCCTTCTGCTCTAGATCATACAAAAATGGGACACCCTGTGAACAGTGATGCTCTTGTGGTAATTTTCCTTCTATAACACTTCTCCCTCTCAAGTCCTCATGTTATCAGCTCAGTGAAGCTCCTGCCCAAGCTTGGTTTTCCCAGATGATGCTTTGGTCTCCAGTTCCACCTCCCCCACCAATTAAAAAAAAGCTTGGAACAATGCCCATAACTTCAGAATTCCATTTTCTAGTGATCCTTTTGCAGCTCCTCAGCTGTAGTTAGTTGGGGGTGGGAGTATCTTTACTTCACAGAGGATGCTTTACCTTGAAAGGCTAATAGGCACTGTGTTGGGTCATGGGGAGATACTGTGGGTAGAGGCTCTTCTCAGAGACCCCCAGGCTCTCTGTGATGCCTACTCTAGCAAGGCTGGTCTTATCACAAGTCATAGTGTTATTTCAGCACGGACCTTGAAATTGAAGAAGCTGGGTTTCAATCTGGCTTTGCCAGTTCCCATCTGTGTGACCTTAGATATTTTGTTTTACTTCTCTAAGCCTCTGTTTCTGCATTATCAAAATTCTGAGGTACCGACTTCATAGGGCTGATGTGAGGGTTAAATGGAATAGCAACAACAGTTATTGATCTATGGATGCTTAGAGTGTACCAGGAACCAGTTTAAGTGATCTCTATGGGAATTATGTCATTTAATCCTTACAACAACTATATTATCGCATTTGGTAGCTGAGGAAGCTGAGACTCAGAGATGGCTAAGTAAGTTGACCATGGTCACGTAGTTAGCAAGTGGCAGAGTTGAATGTGACTCTAAGAGTGTGATTTTATAGCCATGCTCTTAAGCAGTTCACCACACCACCTTCTAGATTATGAGGATTCAGCTTCATAATCTGGTGAGCACTTGGGAACTGTTAACCGTTGTACAGACATTGCCCCTATGGCTTAAATTTATTCAGTACTTGTACTCATTTATTCATTTACTCAGTTTCTAGAAAGTCTAAGCTCCATGGGGGCAGGGATGGGATTTTTGCCTGTTTCATTTACCCCCAGTTCCTGGAACAGTGCTTGGTATGGGTAGGCATTCAATAAATCTGTAAACAAATGCACCCATCATCTGTTGACAAAGGTGTATTGAGCACCTACTATGCACCAGGCTGTGTGCCAAATGCAGGGATAGGATAGAGTTTCTGGCCCCAGGGAGCTCATAATCTGGCAAGTGAACCAGTAACTCAGTTTTAATGTGAGGTGTCTAAGAGTGTTACCAAGCATCTGGGTGAATGAAGGGACAGCTCTCTTTCCTTCTGGGATGCTGCCTAATTTGCATTTCGTGTTGCCACCTGATACCTCTCCTAGTCAGTAAATTCCTGTCTATTAGAGTAAGCTTATATTCAGCTGGATGAGGCACAATTTCCTGCTAAGAGGAGAAGCCCTGCAGGCTGTGCACTGCACAGCTACAGGGGGTGGTGCCATCATAGGTGTGCAATGTAGTGGCCCTGTGACTGCTACCTTTAAAGTCATCTCTGGGTCATTTCCCTAGGGGCTTGGGAGATGGAGAGGATTTAGATGAAGTCTTTGAGGCCACCTCCCAATGCATTTTTCTTGGTCCCAGTGACTTGTATGGAGTTCCAGGATGCAGTCCAGTAAGCAGTGTGAATGGGTTGCATTAGTAAAGGAAAGGAACTTCACTGGGATCCCATTGCTGTTTAACCCAAGTTGGGCGTGGGCCACACTGACGTCTTTGACGTCACCAAAGACACGACTGTGACCTGCAGGTTTCTCCTTATGTAACCTTTGGCCCTCTTATTTGCCACATAACCTCCACTCAACACCATATTGTCGGCAAAGCAGGCTGTGCACCCAGCCCTTGGCAACCTTGTGGAATTGAAATGAGAAGTTTCTGTTTTTAAGCAAGTTTCCTTGTGCTTTCCGAGATCTCTCCAATGGAGGTTTGGGGGAAGCTTCTGAAACTCAGTACCCTGGGCTAGCAGGAACTCAGTACCAGGAGGACCCTAGGGTTTTAGCAGAAGACTTGGGAAACCAGCAATGCCTGCTCCATTTCTGGGCATGGGGTTTCTCATAAGGTTCATACCTGACCCCTCCTTCCAGGACCTACTGCCACCATACAGGGCTTTAAGGTAAACTCAAAGTTTGTCCCTCTCTGTGGCAAATTATTTTCTGTCTTCTGTCTTGGGGACTCTAAAGAACAGGTCAGAATTTCTGGGTATGCTGGAAAAATTGGAAAATTGAGCTCTAGACTTGGGCCTGCTACTCACTGGCTATGTAAGTTTTAGGCAAGTCAATATCCTTTTCTGGGTAACATTTTCTCCACCTGTAAATGGTGTCATTGCGTAACTTAGGAGGAGGCCCTCATCCTAGAGCTCTTACGACAGTGAGACTAGATAATGAGTGAGAGGGTATGTGAAGTACTATTTATGGTACAGGAATGTGAATGCTGTTGCAGGTTTGCTCTTTAGCATGGTTTGATTTGATCAGAGGGTGAGGGGGGTGGTGCTCTGAATAGGAAGAGGTGTCTTAATTCCTTGACATCAAGGACTGAGCCACGTCCCATGGCAAAGCAGATTATAGCGTGAAGAACGTCTCGAGTTTCCTTTGGAATAAAAAATAAAAATCTTTCATTAGTTCTGGATTCCTAATGGGTATATTAGTTAGAGTAATACTGGCTGCTGTGAGAAATAGAAACCCGAAGTATCATGAGCTTAAAATGTGAGAAGTTTCTCTCTTGCGCACTGATAAATGTGTGCGGTTGTTGTCAGGGGTGGGTTTTCTCCTTGCGCTGTTTAGAGACCCAGGTTTCTTGTACCTGGGGGCTTCACCACCCCATCAGGGTAGTGGTTCTCTAACCTAGCTGGTCAGTAGAATCACCTTAGAACTTTAAAAGTGGACAGTGTCCTTGTTCCCACCCTGAGATTCTGATTAAACTGGTTTTGGGTGTAGCCCTCTCACTGGAATGGCATTTTAAAGCCTCAGGTGACCCTAATGTGCGGCTAAGGCTGTGAGCCACCAGCACATCGTGGCATCCTCTCGTTTTGACTGTAAGAGGGAAGAGACAGCGCGGAGAGTGCATTTACTTCTGGAAAACCGCAGCCCACGTTTGGTGAACATTGCTTCTGCTCGCGTTCCTTTGGCAGGAGTAGATGTGCGGACGCCTGAGCACAAGGTAGCCTGTGGGATACGGTCCCAGGTTGGGTGCTGCTTCTCAGCAATGGCTGTGTAGGGTGGAGGGGGAACATTTTGGTTGGTTATCTGTGTTCCAGGGCCAACATTGACTTCCCGAGACCCTGGGAGACCTGCCCTGTGGTACTGAAGCTTGTAGCTGTTGTCAATTCAAAGAGCCTTCCCTGCGGGAGGGAAATGGGCGTGGCCTAATTGTCTTGGATTTGGGAGCTGTGGTCACCCACATTCTCGTCTATATTCTGGTTTTAGAGGATCATTTACCGTTGTAATAAAGAGTGCCAACGTTGTAGTGCAAACCTGGTTATAATTTTCACTTACTGCTTACCTAACTTGTGATTTTGGGCATGTTAATTAACATCCATAACCTTCACTTTTCTGAAATATAAAATATATATAATTACATCTGTGTTGAAAGGTTTTATAATAATAATACAAAAATGCCTACCTTGCCTTAAATAAGATAATGTCTGTTATGGTACTGGAAATAACAGCCACAGGGCAAGGGTGGGATCTTTGTAGAATCTTCTTGCCAGAGGGAGGAGGAAGAAGGAGGGGCTCTCTGTAGTGGCTGGCAACCTGGGAATGAGGACAGAGGCTGTGTTTCACTGCTAGGCTGAGAAACACCCTCAGGACCACCTTCCCCTATCAGATTGGAGCAAGAGATTTCCCTCAACAGACAGGACTTCTTGGAAAGTTGAGGATCAGGTTCCGCTTCTCAGTCCAAGGGCATCACGTGATGAACTGCCACCTCTTTTCTCTGCGGTCTCCCCAGTCCCAATTCCCCCCAGTAAGAAGACCTTATTCCTGGAGCCCGAAGCTGCTTGGTTGAGAAACTCCCTTTAAGGAACAGGAATGTTCCAGCAGGTCCAGCGCTCATCAGCAGCCTGGCTGGAGGCGTCCTGCTGGGGCTGCTGCAGCAGCAGCCTGGGGCTGTTGATAAGGGAAGATGGCAGAGATAGCAGGGTGCCTTCCCTTTCCTGCCTGCTAATAGCTGGGTGCAGATAACACAGCCTGTCGCTTCCTAGCCTGGAGTGTGACAAGACTGGCGTTGTGTGACTCAAGTTAATTGTGTGTCTGGTGTGTGGCAGGGGGTGGGGCAATGGCCACAAGGAGGAGAGAAAGTCTGGGGCAGGACTGCGAAACTCACGGCTAGTTTGGGGTCAGGGAAGCTTTCCCATTTTCTCTCTCCAAGGCTCCTTCCTCCTCAGCTGCGCAGCACCTTTAGATTTCTCCACAACCCTTTCCCTTGGGGGTTGACATGGGTGAGCTGGGGCTGAGGTTACTCCACAACTTTCTGGGTGATTATCTCCTAGAATCCCAAGACAGTAAAGACGGAGGGCCACCACCTGCGCTGATGCTAGATGATCTGTCACACTCCAAGCAGCCAGCAACAGGACCACATCATTATCAACCCCCTGGGGGTGAAGTCCCTGCTCACTTTATGGTTTATCTTTTGGGGTCCTTAAGCTTTCATGTTCCTGTTTCTCCTGGAATGCCAGAATCTTCTGTGGTCCCTTATAGGTACTGCTGGAAAGGACATCAAACCCTTAGTGTGTGCAATGCGCTGTGCGTGACACTTTTCTAGCAGTGGTTCAAGCTCCAGAGCGGATAGTTCAGGGTGTCTATTTTTACCCCATTTTTACAGATGAGAAAATAGGCCCGGGGAAGGTATGGCATATGCCAGGGTCTTGCAGCTCTTAAGAGGTGCTGGATTGTGGTTTCAAAGGCACCTCCTCCCCGCTCTGATCCCCGCAGGTTTTCTAAAACACCTTGCTACAATAGATGAACAGGGAATTATTATAAGAAATGGGATGCTACTTTATGAGGCTGAATTTTACAGTCACAAATCTAAACATATCATCCTCTATCCTTTTGGAAAAAAAATTGTTGTTCTGTGGCAGTACTCAGGAAATTGAACCCTAGAGCCCCAGCATGCCTACTGTGTCTCCTCGGCTGTCTCCTGATGATACCCCATTATTTTGCTACAATTTTCAGCAAGTCTGCTCCCATTTCCCCCTACCCTCTGACCAATAAATACTAAACAGTTTTACTTTTTTTTCCCTCTGAACTATGCTCTCAGCCAGTTTTAATATGGGGCTCAACCAAGGTGATGCGGTGCGGTGGCCGTGTGAGCCCTCTGAGATGGAAGGATCAGGATTTCTGGAGAGCATATGAATTTTTTAAAAAAGCATATTCAATATTATAATTCTTTGGATTTGTTTAGTGATGATACGTAAATCCTGATAATGTTAAATACTAAAGGCATGCATAAGATATCTGTCAAAAGGGAGCATATGTTAAAATTTTAAAAAATATAATAATTCACAAGAAGGTGTGAATGTTGAATGTAAAATGCCTGACCTTCCACAGAATATTTTAATTTTAGCATGTGGCTATGACAAAGAAATGATGAGATTTCTACAATGCAGCAGGCCATAGGAAAGATGAAGGAGAGGAATTTTGGAGCCAGAGGATTTCTGGGAAGCACTCTAAATCATACCCCACAGAGCTCAGGGGCTTTGAAAGAATATTGGGGAGTTAGAGTCATTGGTTCCCCCTCTTGACCCTCCAGGTGGTAACTCTTTCTCCGTGAATGCTCCTTGGGTAACTGCTGGCAGGTGGTGTGTGTGGAGGGCCTGGTGGTAATGAAGAGGAGAGCACGCTGGAGACCAGATCGTAGATATATATGTTTTCTAAAAAATGCATAACCAGCGTGCTCAAGAAGAGGACTTGTGTGGGAAACACCACATTACCTACATTTAGATTTAATTCAGTGGAGAGATCTTTCTCTGCTTCTGGAGGAAAATTCTGGCAAGCTCCTTAGAAAATATAGTCCAATGGATTCAGTCAGTTAGTTACACTGAGTCGATTCAGAAATGAGAATATCCAGTCCAAAATACATACATAGCACCTCTGAACTTGACCAACATGAAACTTTCCCTGGCCCCACCCCAAGAACGGACCTGCCTCACTCTGGACGTTTTCCAAGTGGGAGTGGGGACCTTGTCTTCTGCTTCTTCTCTCTCTCTCTATCCTGCTTTGTTTGCCCTTCGGAGATTGGTGTGAGAAGAGGTGAAGATATAGGACAGTTCATTGGGTGGCTCTGTTCTTTCTGGGGGCTTGGAAAGTTGTTTAAAAAGCTTTTCTCTATTGAGGACTTTGTTTGTAAGTTCTTTGGGTTTCCCTGCTGGGTCCCTGTCCTGTTGTGGGTGTTCCCTTGAGATTCCTTCCTCAGCTCCTGGCCGTGGGTACATCCAGCCTCTTTCAGCTGAGGCTTCCTCATCCCTATAGACAGCCTCATTCATGACGACCCAATGGCAGTTTTCTTTCCCGGGCGGCACACATGTAGCTCACAGGGAGACTTCCCTTGTTTCTTCTACATACAAGCTTGTCCAACACAGC
Source organism: Micronycteris hirsuta (assembly GCA_004026765.1). NCBI lineage: Eukaryota > Metazoa > Chordata > Mammalia > Chiroptera > Phyllostomidae > Micronycteris > Micronycteris hirsuta. The sequence continues at coordinate 12,967 of PVJI01002285.1, read as the reverse complement.
AGCCTCTCTCGGCTCCTGCCAAGCAGTTGCTATTTTCTCACCTTCTACATTTCCTGGGCAGGAGCAAGACCTCAGTCTACATTCCTGTGATTGTCCTAGGAGTGAGTCAGGTGTCAGTCTTTGGCATCGTCCAATCGCAGAAATCACACCTGGAGCATCCCGAGTGATTGCCCTGGAGCACTTCTCTGGATGAATTGTTAGAGACAGCACAGCCCTGCCCCTGAAAAGAGAGTGGGGTGGGGAATTATAGCCCACAACACCTCTCTACAAAGAAATTGCTCAAACAACCTCTCTTAAAATCCTCTTTTTACCCAGCTTTGTATCTTCGATCTTGTTGAGGGTTCACACATCATGGCCCAGGTTCTCTTCATTCCCTTTGTGAATTCTTACATGAAGCATGTCTGCTTGGGAGGTCTGCCTCCCACCTCCCTTGAAATCCTGGTGACTGTGATCTCTATGGCACCTCCATCCACACTGCAGCACAAAGAGCACTCTTCTACTCTCCCGGGCGTGGTCCATCTGAATTCGATCGTGGTTCTTCCAGTAGGCTGCTTTGCTGAGTAGAGATGCAGGAGATTGGACAGCAATTGATGAGAATGTACCCACCACACCAACCACCAAGTGGTGGGGTTTGGGGGTGGCACAGTTAAAAAAGGCAAAGGCAAAGTTTAGGGGTCGGGGGATAAGTGCACGGAGGTAAGGCTACCTGGTACCTGATGTCTGCCGTAGTGATAGAATCCTTTGGCTGAGGTGTTGACCCCAAAGCTGACTACAGTCTCCTAGGGATGGGATAAATCCTTGGATCCACGTGAACCCAAATCCCTAACCCACAGGCACTTGGCAAGGGCATAGTGCCCACCTAAGGGCAGGAGGGGCTTCCTGAGATGCTAAATAATTTGACTCACACTGTGGAATCCACAAAGCATGTCCTATTTCATGGCCCTGACTGGGCCTTTTCTCAGCTTCTTGTGAGTTAATCACTGTGCTGCTGAAACTGTGTGTAGATGGGCTGACTTGCCCAGGCACAGACAGCAGTTGAGGGCGAGGCCCAGGGAGGAATGCATGTTGCCTGACTCTGGGTCTGGCAGATCTCAAGGGATGTTCCTATCGCCCAGAAACGCCTCCTGCGTTGCAGTCACTCTGCCTAGTGGAGAAATCCACTCTCGGACGAGCGAGGGCCTCAGAATAGCTCTGGTGAGGCTCATAAACTGTTTTTGAACCTTTGTGCTTCATGCTTTGGTACGTTGGCTCCCTGCGGTGGAAAGCAGCAGGGGTTAGGAGCCTTATTCCTGGAGCGAGGTGACCTAGGTTTGAATCTCTTCCTTTTAAATTGCAAATTGTATAGCCTTGAGCGGTGACTTTTTTCTGGGCCTATCTCACATGATTGAGATAATTCATGTATAGCATGCTCTATTTCTCTATAACCATTACTCTTGTGAAATTAGTACGTGGAAACCTCCAGGAAGACAGTACTTGGTACTCAGAAACGCTCGACCCCTGCTTCTGAACTCGCTATATTTATGATTGGCCTAACATTGCCATGTGAGGTTTTTGAAATGAAAATATTAAATTATTTGTACTCTTAAGGAAAAAATGCCCTGTGTTTATTCACCAAGACAAACAAAACCACAAAATAGCAACAGCCACACACACTCACTGCGTGCGCACACACACGACACTGCAGGTGACTCAGGTAGTGGGGGGATCTGTCTTCAGGACAGAACCTTGTCCATCAACCCCAGAATTAACAATGTTCACAATATTCACACTCCCATGGTTTTAGCATAATGAGATGCTATCCTTTCCGTTGGAGTGCAGGTGGCTCTGTCTCTCTTGGAACTGCATTTCCCTAAAAGCAGCCTGGATTAGTGAACAAGAGGCAGGGAGAAGGAACCCTGCTAAACCGGGTAATCGGTAAACCGGTTTAGGAACCGTGTTTGATTCTCAGTTGCTCCGGCCCCACACCCTCAGCCCCATCTACCATCGTGTTCATATTTATAGTTGCAGTTTGCTGCTTCAGTAGAAAAAGCCAGAAGTGCTCATGGATGGCCTCATAAAGGAAACTCAATTTAGAAAGGCTTATTCACTAAGGATTTATTAGCTCTTCACACTCGGGAAGCCTGGATTTTATTTTGTCTCAGAGTTAGTTGTGCACCCAAACCAGCTGAATAATTCCACCCTGGTGACAGCAGGGCTGTTGGTGACAAGCGTTTTTCATCTGCCAGCAGCTTCCCCTCTGGCCCGCGGTCTCCAGGGGGTGTGTGTGTGTGGAAGAGGTGGGAGGAATCCTCTTTTTCCGGCAGGCAGCACCTGGGTATGTCCCTCTGTACAGGCTGAGCCAGGAAGCCCTACATTTTAATAACTTGAAAATAGATGGTGGGGTTGGGGTGGGACAGACATTTCTACAAATTCATTGTTGAAGAAGACTAAAGTAAAATTTTCAGGTAGTGTAAGCGGTCAGAGGGAGGTTAGAATATAAAGCAAAAAGGTCCCAGTTGAAGAATGAAATACAAGTAGGAGGCAACCTTGCCTAGGTGACCTCAAGGGGCCAGATGAAAAACTGTGAGTTAAAGAATAAGAGCTAGTGTTCAGAGCAGGACTGCTCAGCTTGCACTGTGCTTGTCAGGGAAGGCTCCAGGCAGAGGCAGGATTTTAACTGGGTCTGCAGGCCTGGGTTTCATTGGCACAGGCAAAGGGGGGGGGACGCTTCATGTGAGGACAAGCTTTGGAGTCCAACCAGGACTTGCCTGCCATTGAATGGGAGAACTGTTCAAGATTTCAGAACTATGCTCAGTTTTAGCTGCCTGTGCCTACACCAAGTATTTGGGAACATAAGGAAAAAAGGCATCACCAGAAAGCTGTCTCTGTCTCCTCCTACTCTCTGCCCAGTCCCCTAAGGCTTAATGACTGAGTAACTACTACAGGCCCATGAGAAAATGAGAACATAAAAGCTGTAAGTTATGCATGTCTTTAGTGACAACCACTTCCGGTGTCCCCTAAATTTGGGGGGAGCACTTCAACAATCTGAAAAGCATCCCCCAAAATGGGAGTTTGATCCAAAGACCCCTGACGACAAAGGAGAGGCGCCTGGCACAGAGCCTGTGAGTATCACTCTGCAGAAGGGGCAGCAGGGGCGCCTCCCGGCCAGAGTCCATTTGGAGTTATCATTCTGTAAAAACTGAGGTTGCTGATGTGGCAAAGCCAGGAGCTGGAGGGAGGGGCACTGCTTGACGCCGACACGCTGAGGAGTCCCTGCAAAGAGGAGGAAGATCGCAGAATCAACAGCTGGAGGTCACTCCGTGTGGAGCAAACGGTCTTACATCTGCATTATGATAGGATAGAACAATCAATATAAAGATTCGGGGCATTAAGAGAAGGTTAAAGAGCGTACATTTTTTTTTCTGTTTAATAAATCAGGGAAGAATTTTAGAAAGATTTCCCTAAAAGTTGGGCAGCAAGCCCCCTCCCCTGGGGGCTTCTCGTGTCAGGTGCCCTCAGCCATTGTACCATTTGATCATCACAGCTTGGTGAAATGTTCTAGTTTTGTTTTATCTTTAGGGAAATGGGCTCAGAGAGAAAAGATAACTTGTTTGTTGTCACACAGCTAGTGAGTGGCTGAGGAAGGATTTGAACCTACTCCTTAGGCCGCTGTAAATCACACCACAGCTTATGTACACAACTTGTTTCAGCAATGCCCATGATGGAAACTTTGTGGTTCTGCTCTGCGGGTCTGCTCTCTGGCGGCTTGAAATAAGACCATCTGAGGAGAGGTGCTGGCTGGCTTTAATGTGAAGAGCCAGTGCCTTATGCCACCCGATAGTTACTAAAGTGTCTTCCAAGGATAGAAGATGAGATGTGATCATTAATAAACAGTGCCTGGCACATAAGAATTCACTAAATGTTATCTATCATGATGATAATGATGATGATAATGAAGACGATTAAACAGTTTCTGCCCAAAAGGATTTCCTCTGACAGACTACTGATTTGTGCAAAATAATCGGCTAAATAGGACAGATTGTCATCTCTGCATTATTAATTAGGGAGCGTTTATAAACGCTTCATCTTCATATGGAGATGAAGAAACAGAGCTTAACCCCCGTGTTCTGCTGCCTCCTAATGGTGCTGCACGGCTCTTGCCCTAGCAGTACACAGCGGGTTTTGTTTTTTCGAGTCTGAGAAACACAGGAGAGAGGGTCTTCTCTCAGAGCTGAGATAACCTGCTGAATGATCTGCTGATTCTCCTTAGGACTGTACTCAGGAGCTCCTGTGTAGTGACAGGTGTTCTCTTAGCCAATTAATGATCTAGCTCTCCTTTTGCATATCCCAGGCCCATCTTCCCTTGACCTTTCACCCCTGCCATTCTCTTTGTGAAGTCAAAATACCTGGTGTGGTGAAAGCTGCATTTGGGGCTGCGGGAAGGAGAGGGGACAGCATCTTTTAGCCATGACTTCTATATAAGACCATCAGATGGGAAATTAACTACCGAATAAGCAGTACTAAAAATAATTGCTAGAGAACCTCAGGATTTGTACCTGGGCTGCTGTGCTCAGGTGGGCTTCTTGGAGGACATAGCCCCTAAACTGGTGAGGCCTGAACTTGTTCTCAAAGCAGATAAATGCCAGGCTGTGTGACCTTAGTAGGTTATTTAGTCTTTCTGTGCCTCAGTTTCCTCATTTGTAAAATTAGAATAGTAATAGTACATACCTAATAGGATTATTGTGAGGATTAAATGAATTGGTACATCTTAAGTGTTGAAAACAGTGCCTAACACCTAGAAAGAGATGAAAAAATATTAGCTATTTTTAATGGAAGACTGAGGGCATTTGGATAGTCAGAGAGGAGACGCCAGATCTCAGAGGCAGGAAAAAGAATTCAGGTCAAATTTATCCTCCCTCCCAGCCAAGGCAGGAGGCTCGACTCATCCTGTTTCACTCGTGACACAGCCAAGGGCAAAATTTTTATCCCTTGACTTACTGGAAAGCGTAAGTGCCGATCCCTGGGTGCTGCGGTCTGGAGAGCAGCTTTCTGAACAGCTTAATTTGCTCTTTGGGAATATATCTGGGCCTGGGGAAGTGCTGGCCCTGAGGGGGGCAGTTTTGTTTCTTATAGAAAACATGGCTTGTTGGGGATTCAGAAGACTTGCCTACTCAGCTTCACTAAAAGCCATGCCTGAGCCCAGCTGTTGGTTGACATTTCAGACATACAGGCAAGACTTGGTTATGACCTGAGGTTGCCGCTGTTCTTGAGGCATTTATCGATCATCTTCAGTGTGCCTCGTTTCTGCATTTATAGAGCTCACAATTTATTAGGTGACACAGGCAAGTAAAAAGGCAATTACCTTGTGGTGTGACAATTACCTTGTGGGGGAAGCATAGGGCATCATAGGAGCAAGTGGGAGGGAACAGCTAATGCATCCAGGACAGAGAAAGATGGGGTATGTAAATCAAGCCCCCGAGGAATTAGCATGGAGAAGTGGGGCTGGGGTGAGGGTGGGAGTGTGGGACAGAGGGGACAGCTGAGAGGCTGTGTGCTGACCTGCAGATCTGGCCCAAGGTTAACACCGCAGATGTGTGAGCACATGTCCATGTGTATGAGGGGAAAGAAGGACCTGTTGAGATGGGGCGGGTTGGGGTGGTAAAGAGAGACCTGGTCTGGATTAGGGAGAAGAACCCAGTTTTCGCAATATCTTACTGGCTGACTTTAGGCAACTTGCCTCATCCATATAGAACTTAATTTCTTCATCTGTAAAATGGAGATAATATAAATTTGGTTTGTCCGAGGCTATTTCATAATAAAACATATGAAAGGGCTTAAAACGTACAATATTATACACTTTTAAGGAATCATCGTTGTCATCTTATGATTTTACTTGGGAAGGCTGCCAGTACTGTTTTCATAAATCCGTACACTGGGGTGGTGTAAAAGGGGGCGATTAGGAATTGCCACCATGAACACTGCTTTAATTCTGCCAATGCCGTTATTAGGAGCAGAGAAGTGGAGCCACTGTTTATGGTCGTGGATGGTGTTGGTCTATTTGTTACCAGAAAGAGTAAATGGTCACCGGTGTTGTCCATCCCTCTGTCCCACAGCCATTCCCCACCTACAGGTGCCCAGATGGGGTGGGTGGTAGAATGCGTGAAAAAGATGGGGACTCTGTCTGCTTAAATCTCGGTTACAGAACATCAGTTCTGGCTATTACTTTTCTATTACTTGGTCAGGTGGCTCAGACGATGGTGGGAATATTTTGGACCGCGATGATACGATACAGCAAAGGACTCCTCTCTCAGCTGAGTGGTGATGGGAGGGGCTTCAGAGACAAGCTCCAGGGAGCAGGTATGAAGGTGGTGATCTGGGGGCCAGAAAAAGCAAGTGATATGCCATCCCATCCTAGTTTCAAGGTCACTGTGACCTTGGCAAGTTACTTTTCTCCTTGAAATCTCAGTTTCTTATTAGCTGGAGACAAAATAGGGCTAATTTCATAGAGTCACGAGAATATTAGAAGGTAAAATCATGATATAGCAATATAAAATGAATATGTGTCAAAGATTTTATGTAACTTTTTAATTAACAAGGGAACCAGTAAGATGATACAACAGGCTTGAAGGAGAATTCAAAGAACCACATATGATACAGGCATTAATGCTTCAATGAATTTAAAAATAGGTTGCACACTGAATTTATCCACAAGGCAATAATCAATTGCATTCCACTGGGCACATTTCATTTGCATCTCAATGGACAAAGTTATTTGCATTAGTTATTTGCTATCAGTTTTCTATATCTTACAGAGTTGTAGAACAGTTCCAAAAAATTATAATTCAGATTTTACCGAGTTTTCCATTGAAGACACCCAGTAAACTTTTTGGTCCATTTCAAAGTCTTTCTCACAATTTCCTGCACTTAATTAGAGATAACGCATACAGAGTGGTTGGCAAAGAGTAGGTGTTCAATAAATGCTAGTTATAAAAATCACTGTAATTAATAGTAATAATAAAAAATTGTTTCCTCTGCTGGTACAGTTATCTCTCTGAAGTAAAGTTTCGGTCATTATATAAAACTTTCAGTGACTCATCATTGTCTCTAAAAGAAATTCCACACATCTTGGCTGAACATTTAAATTTCTCTGATCTGTCCTCATCCAACTTGCTGGTCAATTTCTTATACATAACTCCCTTCAAGATGTGTCACGATGTCTGGAATTTCACCATTAGGAGTCAAGCTCTTGGATGCTGAAGACTTTCGGGTCTCAAAGTGCTGTCTCTGAAAATGCAAATGCCACTTATGGAGGATTTTGCCTGGAAATGATCTGGCAATCTGGCAGCACAACACAGTTGTCCAAGTTCAAAGTGCATTAGTAGGCTTAGGCTACATTAATACCACAGGCTGGGTGACTTAAACAACAGATGTTTGTTTTCTAACAATTCACAAGGACTGAGGTCCACAATTAAGGTGCCAGCTGATTGAATTTCTAGTGAGGAGTCTCTTCCTGGCTTGTACATGGCCACTTTCTGTCCTCACATGGCTTTTTCTCTGTGCAGAGGAGGGAGAGAGATCTCTGGTGTCTCTTCCCCTTCTTATAAAGTCATTAATTCTACTGGATTAGGGCCTCACCCTTAGGACCTTTAGTGAAATAAGGTTAAAATGGTCATATTTCCAAATACAGTTCCACTGGGGTTAGGACTTCCATATATACATTTTAGAGGGAGACAGCCTAGTCCTTTCTTTCTAGCAAGGTACAAGGAAACAGAGGGCGATTTTAAAAATGGAGACCCGGAAATCTAGTTTTACTATGTCACAACCCTGTTTTGCTGAGTTTCCCTTGTAAGACCAGGGCAGCTCTCACTGGGAAGACTCTGCATTTAACTCCCATACCCAGCATACCAGCCTTCGCTGGGAAAGATGGTGGGTAGGTGGGGCTCCTCTCTGCTCCCCTCAGCCTCTAGTGGGTGTCTTACTTAAACTAAAAATTCAGGATAGCTGTGTATGTAGGTCTGGCTAAGATTTTTTACTGGGGGAAAAATACCCCCAAATGCTACTAGGCTCTCTAAGAATTCTTAAGATTATGTAGTTTGCTTTTATTGGATGGCTAAGATGTAATTTTCTTTATACTAATTTTTTTAAACCTGATGTGTTTATTTTAAAGAAGTTTTCCTTTCATACTGCTTTTTACAGACATAGGGCATAATTAGGCTTAATCACAATAATCCAGTTTATCTTGATGCAAATAGGTGAAAAAATTGCAAAATATGCATATGATTTTGGGGTAACCAAACACCTGGGATTAGCTAATAAAGTTTTCATTTTGGGAAAAGTATTATTTTTCAAAGTGTGTTATATCGAAGTCCATGACCAAGGTTTACAGAAAGACATTTGGGTAATTTCAGGAGCAATTTCAGGGCTGGCACTATCATATGAAATTGTCTGCTGAGTGGGTGGATATCACTGTTTATTACGGGTTATTTACTGGGAGCCATGTGAACGAAAGTGTCAAGTGAGTTCAGGCAGTGAGACAGAATGATGAAGGAAAAAAATGACCACTTGGGGTTGTAGCTTAACGACAAGAGATTTTTACTAACTAGCTCTATGACATTGGGTAAGTCCCTTAATTTTCCAGGGAATAGCTCCCTTATCTAGACAATGAATGTTTGACAACTGCTAAGGTTCTGTATTAGGATAGTTCTAGCTGTTGTAACAAACTCCACAATTCCAGTGGCTTAAACACAATAGAAATAAACATACTTAAAAGATAAAAATACTTTTGACTGTTAAAGTTTTTTCTCTTTCAAATAGATTGTTAAAACTGAAGTTATAACCTTGTTGGAAATGTACACATCAAAAACTTGTAGCTCAAGTTATTAAAAAAAATGAACACCCAAGTAACCAGCACCCAGGAACACTCTCCCCAAATAACTGACAGCAAATACCATTCTGACTTCTAATATCATAAATTAGTTTTGCTCATTTTTAGCATTTTCTATAAATGGAATCATATAGTATGTATACTTTTATGTGTATCTTCTCTGAGTGAGAGACTCAATTGTGAGATTCATATATGCTGTTGCATGTGGCAATAGTTCATGAATTTTGATTGCTTCTTGCTGTTTTATTGCATGAATATATCAAAATACAGGGTCCAGTAGAAGTAAGGCCTGCTTGAGTGTGGTTGGTAGGGAACATGAATGTCTCGCATGAGATGGACAGCAATCTGAACATTTCACCTAAAATGTCATATGGTGTGCTTGAGTGTGATATTGTTATGTTACAGAATTACATGCTTATGATTTTGTAATAAAAGAGGCTTTATTTGTGCTGGATCCTGTATATCTGTCCTTTGTTGATAGATATTTGGGTTATGAAGGATGCTGCTGTGAAGATTCTTATATATTTTTGGTACATAGACACACACACATAGATAGTGTATATCTATTTCTAGTGATATGTATTAAAGAATTTTATTATTGAAAAATACTACAAGTTTTCCAATTGGTTGTGCAAGTTTATACTTTCACCATCAGGATATGAATGTTCTTATTGATCCTCATTCTCGCCAACACTTGGTATTGTTAATCTGGTTAATTTTAGCTATTTTGGTGGGAATGAACTCTCATGTTTTAAATTTTAATTTCCCTAGAGGTTTATGAGGGTAAAGCAACCTTTCATATATTTATTAGATATTTGGATATATTTTTTGCTAAGTGACTATTTAAGTTCCTTACCTATTTTTATATTGGGTTGTGTTGTTGTTTATTGATTTGAAGGTGTTCCTTATGTTTTCTGGACATGAACTTTCAGTCAGCCCTGGGCCACTGTGTTAGCCTCTTTTCTAATCCCTGTTTTCTTGTCTATTTACTCTTTCTAGTTTTCTTTGGTTTGCTTGATTTTATTAATTTTTTGACTTGGAAGCTGATTACATTTATTTTAATATTTCTTTAAAAAAGTAAAAGTATTTAAGGCAATGATTATTTCTCTGAACACTTAGCTTTTCTTATTGGTTCTGATATGCAGTGGTTTTTGTTTTTTTTTAAATCATTTTCTATACAGCCTGCAATTTCAGTTTGGATTTTCTCCTTTAACAAAGAATTGTTTAAGAAGAAAGTTTTCTTTTTCTGTTTTGTTGTTAATTTCTTGTTTGCTGCCTTGAGATCAGAAGATGCTGTTTATACTACTACTTTGGGGAATTTATTAACATTTTCTTTGTGACCTAATCAATTTTATGGCTCTTCCAAAAGCACTTGAAAAGAAAATACATTATTTATATTGAGGAACTAGAAATTTATATTGTATGCAAAATCAGTCAGCTCTATTATGTTATAATCTTTTATTTAAAAACTTTTTATTCCCTTGTTTGTCATGTACTGAGATTAGTTTCCTAAGACTGAAGTGTTTTTTTCTCATTCTCTTTGAATCTCCTAACAAATGTACTTTATGAGTAATACTCTAAGATGTTCACACTATTTTATCTTCTTTGAGATTTGTACCCTTTGGCATTATGAAATACCCTTCCTTGTCTTCTTAAATACTTTTGACCTGAATCCAACTTTGTATAATATTCAGATTATTATTTTTTCTTTTTGTATATATTTGCTTAATATATGTTTGCCTATTGTATCATTTCACCCTTCTGAGAATCTGTATTTGGCACAGAACTATATGTTGTGATCCAATCAGATCCAACATTTTTACATCAGTAGTTTCCACTGAAAAAAAAAAATCTTACATAACAATCATGTCTCCAGTGTTTGCTTCTAGGAAAAAAAATAGTACCTATCTTTTTCCTGTCAAATAGTAAAAGACAGACTGCAAATCAGTGTTTGAGCTAGTATTTTGGGAGAAAATTGGGAAATAAAGTTTGGACTTTGGTCATGTTTTATTGGTAGCACATGTAGAGAAAATATTTTGTAACTTCTTTTCTCCTTGAATCAAGTTTTTAATGAAATCATCCCAGATCTGGTCTTTCAAGAAAGATGAAGAGATATTAATCTGTAGGATGTGACTTTTGAGAGCGGCTGGAAAGCTTCCCTGGCCAAAAACGTGTCCTTCTGGTTTTGTCTCCCTGCTTGACTGGGAGCCGCCCATCAGTGCTCTGCCCAGCGCACTGAGGCAGAGTTTTAACAAGTGCAAATGGACCTATTAGCCGTTCTTCCTCTCAGCTGATCCCCACAGCTGTCCTCTGAACAAAACCTCTCTGAGAATTTTCTGACTCTTCCCCCAAGGGTGACAGCAATGATTGCGATGGATGTTAGACTGGGCAGTGAATACAATGGATTTAGATACAATCCAAAATATGGCAATGAAGGGGATGTGGTTGATACTTTGTCAGTTCTGAGCTTCCAAGCACAACCCCCTCTGCTAAGGTGATTAGTCAGAGCCAGGGTCTTTGATCAGAAGCTTCAAAGTGGGGATGGTGGTTCACTGTGCCTAAATAGGGCAGGATCCAGTCTTTTCTTTTATGGGCTCAGCTTTTTCTTTCATTCCCAATTGACTTGTCTGAGCATCTTTGCTATGTTTAGAATTGGGAGGGAGTGAGTTAATAAGAGACCCCACTTTAACCTTGAAACTTGATCCAACTCAGCCTTTAATCAGAGCTGTGTACCTGTGTAAGCCACACTTGCTCCGCTGTGCATAAAAGGATACTCTGATTTCCATTCTGTGTTTGTTCTTTGAAATTCCTTCCTAGGACTTTGCTGGGAAGGGATGGGGGCGGGGTAATAACAGGGCATGATTAAGTCACTCTTTTGTTCCTGACTGTCATACCATAGCAACACCTGGCACTCTCATAGTCAGTTCTCAATAAATATCCTCACTGGGGTGTTGTAAAGACCAGGGACAAGTCCGTAGGGAGGGGGAGAAAAGCCCACCAGCTGGGAGAGAGAGGATCCTGTTCTGGAACATGGAGAGCCTTCTGCCAGATGAATGTGAGTGAGGGTGTGGGTGGGGAGGGGTTGTGGCAGCAGAGAATGATCTTGGGAAAACAAAATCTGACGGTGCAATTATCTTGTTTACAATCTTTTAGTGTCCCCCCCCCCACCCCGGTTGCTCTGAGGATGAAGTCCAGTCACTTTAGCCTCATGTCATGTCATGTCCTGTCATGTCATGTCTCCACCGAGTTCTAGGCACAATGACCTTAAATTCATTAACTTAGTCAAATCCCATGTTTATTTAAGGCTTTGGTGTCATTTGCACTGCTCCCTCTTGAAATATTTGACTCCCTTGGCAAATACCTAGTTATCATATAGACCACCACTTAAATTGTCACCTTATGGAGCAGGAACTATAGCAGGTGTCGTATGTTTAAACCACATAACCCAGGTGTGTAACCAACGGGATTTATTTTTTCCATATCAACTTTTTACTCTAATTCCCTATTTTGTCTAATGGCAGGAAAAGCTGCAATTTTGTTAATCCATTAAACTCAATCTCTTTCAAGATTTCCTCTAATTCCAGAATTAAACTTAATTACCTCAGATGTTTCCCTACCTTTGGGTCTCTCTGGGGCTGCACCTAATATGCAGGTGTACTTACAGATGTTTCAAGTCCCTGGTTTCTAGCCATGAGATATTTGTTTCTGTGACTGCTTTTTGACTTATCTCTGGTTGTGGCATCCTCACATCTGGCTCCTGTCAAGGTGTGCCATCTTGCCTGACAGTGGGGGATGGTCATTGCCAAGAGAATTAACTACGCCTTTATACCGTCCATGGCAGACAACCCACTGCCCGACCTCTGCCAACACGCTGCTTTTCATGGTCATAGCACATCCACAGGCTGACTTTCTCCCTCGCAACTGACCCCTTGGGGCCAAGTAAATGTATTAATTGACTCTTTAATTATCTTCATTTTGTAGAATTGTCATGGAGTAATCTGATACTCTGACTCCTTCAAGATTTTGCTATTGAAATTTAAGTCTAGGCTTATTTTGAAACTCGAAAACCTAGAATGGACTATATTTTTGTATTCGTGCTATGAA